>PVKA01012536.1:0-57516 GCA_004027165.1 Ctenomys sociabilis | reverse complement strand
TGCAGCCTGGATTCAGACCCGTAGTGATCCTCCTTTCATTCTCCCCGGTGCTGGGATTGCAGGCATGCACCAGCATTTCTAGACTCCTGGCTCAGCACGCCCTGGGGCAGGGCCGGTGCAGCCTGTGGTGCCGGAGGAGGACTGGAGGATCAAACCCCAGGTTCTGTGCTTGCCCGAGTAGGCGCTTAGTCTGCTGAGCTATCGCTCCAGCCCCATAGACATTTTAAAAAAAGTTTTATTTTGCTCTTTGTTTATAATTTGGGCCTCTCATATGGGAGACACCATGTGATATTTAAGCTTGTGCATCTGATTTAGCTCACATAACATCATAGTCTCAAGGTGCATCCACTTTCCCACACTGAACAGTTGCGACAATGGTCATCAAGGAGGTGGGGGGTCAGTCATGCTTTTCTTTTTTCTGAGCTACACTCCCAGCTTTTAAAAATTTTTATTCTTTCTTTACATTTTGAGACAGGGTCTTGTTAAATTGCCCAACTTGGCCTCAAATTAACTTTCTTCTCCCTTTCCCTCCCCTCTCTTCCCTCCCTTCCTTTTTCTGTTTTTTTTTTTTTTTTTTATGTCTTTTTGAGACAGGGTCTCACTATGCAGTTCAGGATGGCCTTAAGCTCACTTTGTAGCTCAAGCTGGTCTTGAACTCACAACGGTCCTCCTGCCTCAGCCTCCCGAGTGCTGGGATTACAGGCATGCGCCACCACGCCCGGCTCCTTTTTCTGTTTTTTGACACTATGTAGCCCAGGCAGGTGCCAAATTCACAGCAAATATCTACTCCTGCCTCAGCCTCCAGGGTGCTAGGATTGCAGGTCTTTGCTGCAGCTCCCTGTTGGCCTTGAACTTTTTTTTTTTTTATGAATTTAGGGCAGGGTCTACAGGATCTCACTATACAGATCAGAATCCTAGTGATTCTCCTGTTTTCAGCTTCCCTAGCACTGGGATTACAGGTATGTACCACCACTCCCAGTCTCAATCACTGTCTCAGTGTGCCCCCCAGGGTGGGGCTGGCATGGCATGCTGGGGATCAAACCCCAGCTGTTGTGCTCTGCTGAAGCAGGCACTTTAGTCCACTGAGCTATCTGGCTGGCCCTTCAACTTTTTATTTATTTATTTATTTTTGGGTGCAACCAGGGATTGAACTCAGACCCTTGCACTTGCCAGGGAAGCACTTATTCCACTGAGCCATCTCCCCGGCCCCCTTGAACTTTTTTTTAAACCTTGCATTCATGTATTTGGTACAGGGTCTCACTATGCACCTCAGATTCATAGTGACCCTCCTATCTCAACCTTCCCGCCCTGGGATTACAGGCGTGTGCCACCATGCCCAGTTTTGGTTTCACACTGTGCCCGAGGTTCTGGGGCCTGCACGACATGTGGTACAGGGATCAAATCCCAGACCTTGTGATCCTCTTACCTCAGCTTTTAGAGTGGCTGGGATTATAGGTATATATTACCATGCCCATCTGGGAGGTGGCATTTGATTTGGGCCTGGGGGCCTGGGTAGAATGTATTCAATGGCAGAGGAATGGGAAGAATGTTCTAGCCAGGGATTATATGGGCCACTGTGCAAAGGCAGAAGAGGATGGGAAAGCCATGCTCCCGTGTGTTAGTGTTAACGTGTGGAGAGGAGAGGGCAGTTGAGGGAGACGATAATGGGGGCTCAGAACCTAAGGCCCAGGACAGGGATGCTACCTAGGGGCTGGCTGGGAGCAGGCAATAGGTCAGTCACTCAACGAACTTAGCCGACGTTTATTGTACAGCAGACCGAGCAGGGCTTTGGGTAGCTCACGATGCAGCAATGGAGGGATGTGGTCCCCCTCCTCAGCAGGCTCAGTTATCAGCAAAGTCCAGTGAGTAAACTAGGGATAGAAGAGTGGTTTCCTCGGAGCGTGACTGAAGACTCAGTGCAAGATTCTACATGAAGTACTGTGTGCTGTGTGATGTAGCAGGTAAGCTCAGGAGAGGTCAGTGCTGCTGCACTGGCACTGCGCTACAAGTGTGGAGTGGAGGGCAGAGGCAGGAGGATGGCTCTACAAGGCTATGAGAGGTGGAGTGGGATGTGAGAGCAGCAGTGAGAGTAGACACGCAGGCAGGGAGGGTGTGGCCTGGGGGCTCCTAGGGTGGCATCAGGGCTCAAAAGACCCCTTGTTGGTTGCTTCAGGTCTCTGCGCTGTGGCTGGTCCCCTGAGACTGCAGGCAGGGCCAGGCCCAGGAGAGGCTGGGTGCTAGGTTTCTGAGTTCCCTTCCCACTAGGCTTCTTGGCCCGCCTCACAGACTCTTCCTAGTTGCTGAATTCCACTCAGCTTGTGGGAGACGCTCCTCACACTCTACCAAAATCTAACTTCCATCCTTCTTTGTGCAGGAACCCAGCATCAATCCAACCCCTCGCTGTCTGTCTGATGTCTGTGTGGTCCCCTCAGGATAATATAATTGTTCTGGACAACTCTAACACCACTCAGACAGATTGTCCGGCCTCCTGGCCCCGACATCTCCTACCACTGCATCAAGCCAAATTACTCAGCCTCCCCCACCCCCCAGCCTGGGGCTCTGGAGAAATCCGATTAGCAAGGAGAGAGCTGTGCTCAGCTGACAGTTCCTCCGATAATTACTTCCCAAGTAAGTGACGCAAATCAGCCCATCCAGCCTGTCCCTGCTCCTCTCCTGGGGACGCAGGTGTCCAGCCCCAGGAGAGGGAGTTGGAGAAGCAGTCACCTGATGCCAGTAAAGTGGGCATCGGTTCATGAAGTTGGGATGTGCTGCCCTGAGGCTGAGGTGGAGTTGGGGGTGGAGAAGAGGTTTAGCCAGAGACCCCCCTGGGTCTGCATTTCTGTCTTCTTACACCATGGAGAAGGATCCTACATACCCATTTCTCTGTCAGGTAGAAGAAGGCAGGCATCTGGAAGACACAGACAGGGAGCTCAATGAACACTTTAGGCCAATCATGGGTGAGTTTGTAGCTTAGCTCCCTGGGTTCTCCAGCTCTGGGAGGAGATGGGGCAAGACCTGCACGGTCTGCAGACAGCTCCCCTTGCACTGGAATTGGTGGAGAACATGGAGGGCTATGTTCCACAGCACTGGGACAAGCTGTCATCTGTGTCTGAAGGCTTTTGGAGTCCATTCAAACCTTGATGCTGTTGAGCCCGTGCTCAAGATATGTTCTTGGGACACAGTGCCCTGGCTCACCCCATACAGGGAGGACCCTTCTTCCCTTCTCCATAGCAGGACACTTCTAAGGGCCTGTTAATGAATATTCTTCCTTAATGCCTTTCTTTCGTGTGTGTGTGTGTGTGTGTGTGTACACAATGCTTTGGACTGAACCAAGGACTCTGTGTATACACACTCTGAGCCAGGTGCAGTGGTAATCCTCGCACTCTGAGTACAAGTTTGAGTTCAGCCTGGGCAACCCAGCAAGACCCTATCTCAAAATAAAAAAGACAGAAGTCCAAGTTGGTAGTTTAGTGTAGAGGTCCTAGTCACTGGTACTGCAAAAACAAAACAACAGAAAGAACACACACTGAGCTGGGCATGGTGGCACATGCCTATAATCCCAGCACTTAGGAGACTGAAGCAGAAGAATCACTGTGAATTCAAGGTCAGCCACAGCCACAGAGTAAGGGCAAGGCCAGCCTGAAGCACCTAGTGGGAAAAGAAAAAATAATTGCTGTGCAATTATTATAATCTTTGTCCTATCTCCTGATGACCTTGGGCACATGAAAGGTCCTTTTTTTGTTTTGTGGTACTGGGGATCAAACTCAGGACTTGTGCTTGCCAGGCAAGTGCTTATGCAACAACTATTTCCCTGGCCCAGGAAAGGTATTTTCCTTGTGACCCTAAACTACTTTCAACCTAACCCATGCCAGTCTGTCTTTGTTGAACTCTCTAGCGATGAGTTGTTCAGACTTGTCCTCTGTGCCTGTGTGTCAGATGTGGCTCAATGGCTGGAGTGTTCAGCCCAGCATCTGTCTGAGACCCTGGCTGTGGTCATCATAGCAACAGCTGACCTTCACGGAGCTTGGATTCCAACCTGGGCATGTGTCAAACACCTCACGTAATTAAGTCATTATCACAGAAGAAGACGTAGACTGCAAAGTTTTTCTCATTCTACAACTCAGATAACTGAGGCACACAAAGATTAAGTGATTTGCATAAAGCCACCACTAGTAAGTGATGGAGCTGAAATGCAAATCCAGGCAGCCTCATTTCTATAGTTTACACTTTCTCCTCCAATTTGTATTCATTCCTCCTCAGTCTCTCTCTGTTCCAGTACTGAGGATTGAAGCTAGATTCTTTGTACTGAGTTACACTACCACACACACACACACACAGAATTAAAAAAAAATCTGAGACAGAGTTTCACTCAGTTGCTGGCCTGGAACTCCCAATCCTTCTGGCTTAGCCTCCAAGAATGTGGCAATTACAGGTGTGCGTCACTGTCCCCAGCTACCTGTGTTTTATTATTTTTGGGGTAGACTGAGGGGGTCCAGTGTGGTGGAGTTGGGTCTACAGCCTATTCTTTAGGGTTCCCTAGGGACCTGACCAGGTGACACCTGGAACCTAGGAGGGGAAAATACGGCTTTACTTTCTCCAGCACGGTCTTTGTTTTCTGCAGCTGGAGGCCCTGTGGCTAGATGGTCTTTCCTGCCGCAAAAGCGTGGAAGCAGAGGAAGGGCTGAATCATCAGCCTAGCAATGAGCCGGGAGCCAGAGCTAGGAGCCCCGGAGGCCGATAGATGGCGCTCATGGCCCAACACAGCCCCAATAGCACAAGGAAACCCATGGAAAATGAGTGAGCCGGTTAACCCTTTCCCCACTGGGCTCAGGCCTGAGATACAGGCTGCTGGGCATCCGACAGCCCCTCTTCAGCCTAGGTGAACCAACTCTCTAGCTTCTTACCGATGCCATAGCCTGGACCTGCTTCTGCTCCTATTCCCAAGGTCCTACTCATAGACCACGACTTCTATCTCCTTGAGGACTTCCAGGAGACTAAGAAATGGATAAGGCCTCAACTAAGCCTATGGCTCACTTCTCAGGCCCTATCTTTTGAGAGTCTCTATTTCTCAGCACTGTCTTCCCTGAGAGATAAATATGTCAAGAGGAGCAGAATGGGCTAGAGATACAAAGGGCTTGAGACTCTTATAGGACTAGCAGCAGCAAATCGCTGAGGAATGCCCAAGCCTCAATTTCTCTTTTTATTTGGAGCTTGCTGGGGTGGTTGAGCTTATAGGGATAGAAAGAGTTATTTGATTCTCAAAGGAAGTTAAAATGAAAGGCATGGGCCGGGTGTGGTGGCGCAGGCCTATAATCCCAGCACACGGGAGGCTGAGGCAGGAGGATTGTTGTGAGTTCCAGACCAGCTTGAGCTACAAAGTGAGCTTAAGCCAAGCCTGAACTGCATAGTGAGACCCTTTCTCAAAAAAAAAAAAAAAAAAAAAAAAAAAAGACACGGGGGTCTTGGTAGATTTGCTTGCCTGTCCCTCATTTTACTTACTTTTGTCCTGTTAGAGGTAGACGGGGTGTAGAGGGGCTGCCAAGATGATAAACTGGGAGTGTTGGGCAAACAAGTGGCAAAAGGTTTGGATTAGTAGAAAGGTTAAGATCTTAGAAAAAAAAATCTTATGTGTAGCTCAGATTTTCAATTCATAGTTTTTCTGCCTCAGAAAGGTGCTGAGATCACAGGTAAATGTCACCATGCCTGGAGGGATAGGAAGATTCTTTAAAAATGAGACGATACCCCAGTGAAGTCCTTTCTCCTTGTTTTTCTTTAGAGACATTCACACTAAGAATCACGAGTTTAGATGAGAGAGAAGAGCTAGTTCTAAAAGACAATTCTTGCTTTAGTCATATTAAAGAAAAACAAAGACAGACATACACTGTGGGAGACAGAGGCACATATATATGGAGAGAAAAATATAGAAGAGATGAGGTAAATTTAAATAAATGGGGAGAGACAAAGACACAGAAAGGGAGAGAATCTGGTACAAATTAAAGCTCAGGAAATAATGGGCTTCATGAGGTGGATAATTCATTCAGCTTCTGAAGTCTTGCAAGGGTGGGGATGGTTTCTCACCTTGGTGTCAGAAGGGTCACTGCTCAAGGCTCCCTGAAGCTCCTGCTGCATCTACTAAGTTTGTCTATTAATAGGAGAGCAGAGGGCCGGGGATGTAGCTCAGTGGCGCAGCGCCTGCCTAGCAAGCGCGAGGTCCAGAGTTCGATTCTCGGTTCCAAAAAAGAAAATAGTAAAAATAAGACCAAAAAAAGCTCCTTTGGGGAAAAAACAAATAGGAGAGCAGAGAAGGCTTGGGAAAGAGAGGAATCTTTGTTCTCTCTTCTCTCTGCTTTTGGGTTCAGTTGTCTCCTTTCCTACCGCATATGGGGATACCCCTTGCCTTGTTGAGAGTCCTGCACTCAGGCTGCACTCAGGCTGTGTGCTGTAGTGGGAATGGGAGGGACTCAGAAGACAACTAGCTTAGAGGATTTCTACTCTATTGAAAAGTCAGAAGACAGAAGAAAAAGATCAAGAGGACAAGAAGAGCCTAGGACATGAAGTTTTGTGTATTGGTTCTTGGATAAGGATGGGTGGGCTATTAGGCACAGTCACCAGATTACAATTGGTCAGAGAAGGCTTCCTGGGAAGAATATTTGAGAGGATTTGGTAGAGTGAGGGGGGATATGATAGCTCATTTTTAAAAATCTTATTTATTTGGCACAGGGTCTTGCTATACAGTTCAGACTCAGGATTACAGGTGTGCACCACCATGCCCAGCTTTGGTGGCTGACACAGCGGGCACAGGGTTCCAGGGCCAGCGTGGAATGTAGTACCAGGGATTGAGCCTAGGTCCTTGCACTTGCCAGGCAAATGCTCAGGTGATTGAGCTATCTCCCCAACACTGTAATAGTTAATTTTAAGTGCCCACTTAGGTGCATTAAAGGCCCCCAGATACTGTGGCTGGTTTATGCTTCTAGGTGTGTCTGTGAAGGTGTCTCCAGAAGAGGCTAGTATTTGAATTGGTAGACTGAGGCAGGGTTACCCAATCCCTCGAAGGGCCAATAGAACAACAGAGTACAGCATAGGTAGATTCTCTGTCTTTTTGCTGAGACATCTATTTTCTCCTACCCTTTGACTTCATTAGAGATCTGTCTAATGGTCTTGGTTCTCACGTATTCAAGCTCTGGGACTTATCCAGCTTCCCTGCAATCCGCTTTCATTTATTCATTTTATTTGTGTTGATACAGGGCCTTGCTACACAGTTCATTACTGGTAGTGATCCTCCTGTCTCAGCCTCCCTAGGGCTGGGATTACAGGCATGTGCCACCCTGTCTGGCTTGCAATCCACTTTCAGCCTCAGACTGCATTATGGATTTCCTTGACTCTCCAGCTTCACAACAGTAGATCAGCAAATCACGGGACTTCTTTGATCCACATAATCCTGTGGGCAAGCCACATGATAAATTTCTCATACAGGAAGATAAATAGATATTCAATTGGTTCTGTTTCTCTAGGGAACCCTGACTAATATTGGTTATGAGGCTGGGCAGATAGCAAGGCAGAAGAGGGGGAAAAGTCAAAATGGTGAAGCTGTTAAGGGGTTGGACAGTAATGGTATGATGCCCACTGCTCGAGTTGCTAGGAGGTGCCAGAAACACTTCTCCGAAGTTCTGCACGCAGTAATTGACCCTCAGGGGTTGCCAGGGCATTGTTTCTTATACCTGGGATAGCCAGCCAGGTGGAGATGGATTTTAGCCATTGTCAGGTGTGTTAGAGATTTGGGATGGTTGGACCTTTTTGACATTTGGGAATAAACTTTGGGGTTAGGTTCTCTCATTTCTGAAGACTTTTAGATTTAGCTGTTTTTTTGGTGTCTTGAGTGCTGGTATAACACTCTTGCGACACCACGCCTAGCAAGATTTAGTGCTGATGACAAGAATAAACTACAACTCCCAGAGTCACTTGGGGGCTCTTCCTGCGCATTTTCCGGGTATTTGGGCATTTCCGGCGGAAGTGGTAGCGGCTACACCAATCTCCTTCCCAAAATTCTGCGGACTACGACTCCCACTGTGCTTCACGCCTGGAGTAGGGAAAAGGAACTGGAAACTGGATGGGGAGCAGGACCAGGTGAGGGAACGGGAAGCTGGGGTCAGCAGGGGGCTGCCAGGGCGCTAGGGACTGAGTCGAGAGCGTGGTCAGAGGGTCAGTGTTGTGGGGCCCTCGAACTAGCCCCAAGGCAAGGGCGAGGCGAGCCCTGGATGCCCGGGCAGCTTGCGGATCGGAGCCTTCCCGTCGGGTGGAGCCCGCGTGCACCGACGGAATTTTGTGGGGTGCTTGGCCTCGGCCCCTCGGGCTCAAGAGGAAGAGCGGAAGAATCTTTTTGAGTCTATGCACCGTTTTTGATTTTGTTTAAGGATTTGCATATTGTCCATGTGGGTGCTTCAGGTGCTTCCCAAGGGACAGGGGAGTGGACAGTGTCGATTCGGTCCGTATAAACTTCGACTGGATGTCAGAAAAGTTTGGTATCAGTCGAATTTAGTTTTGGTCCGACTCCACTGCCTGTGCATCCAATCTAATTTGACCCTCTATTTCTTAAAGCATCTACATTTTTTAAAGCTTCTGGCTCGTGGCGAAACTCTCACGGTAGAAGTATGAGCTACACATGTATTTTTTCATTTTGAATTTCTTCCCTACAGTGCTTGTCATGTAAAAGACTCAAAATATTGAAAGAATAAGTAAAACAAGTTAACAGCTGGTGGTGGGTTGAAGGCGTATGGGATTTTCCTAGCGTGGAAAGCGAATCGTGCTGAGTGTGTGGTAAAACCTGGTAATCCTAGCTGAGGTAGAAGATTTACAGTTTGGTAAAACGCCATTTCAAAACAAAACAGTCATTGTAGCGATGAACCAGGGTTTGAGTTTAAGTCAGTTGACTTTTAGTCTGTGGTTCTTGCTATCCAGAGCAGGCTTCAAAACTCTGGAATAGTGAAAAAAGGTCTTATCGCTTCTGTGCACCCCTATACTTGCCTTCTCTATGTGAGATTTTTGTTTGTTTCTTTGCTTGTGGGTTTTTTTTTTGTTGTTGTTTTTTTTTTTTTTTTTTCGATACAAGGTCTTGCTATGTAACCCAGGTTGTCCTTGAACTCACTGTGTAGTCCAGGTCTCAAATTTACTTGATCTGCCTCACCCTCCTGAATGCTGGGATTACAGGCAAGTTCCACCAAGCCTGGCATCTTGTCTTCTCTAGCTCAGGTCTCTAAATGCAAAAAGTAGTAGACCCATTGTAGAGCAGAACAGGAGGAGATGCTTGAGGTCACCAAACCTTCCTTTTTACTTTTTGTATAAAGTCATTTGGTCCTGGGTACCCACCTGGACAGATCAATTAAAGCTGTCAGAGATTAGAAGGACTTCCTAAGTTGAACTTTTTTTTTTTCCTTTTACTTTTTGTAGTGTACAGTGATAGATAGGGTCCTGCCTAACACCCCAAACTGTTGTGTCAGTCTCTCTCTCTCTCTCTCTCTCTCTCTCTCTCTCTCTCTCTCTCTCTCTCTTTTGTATTACTGGGGACTCAAACCCAGGAGTGTGTTCTAGCTCAGACTTTTTAATGTTAAGGCAGTCATTTGGATTTGCCCAGGGTTTCTTGAACTTGTGATACTTTTGCCTCAGCTTCTTACCTAACTGGGATTACAGGTCCCTGACATCTGACTGTTGTGTCAATCTAAGCATAACTACCTCATTTGGGGCAAGCAGTCACTTTTTTTTTTCTCATTGACTTGATTGAAAAATCAATAATTATATAACATATTAAAAGTTGTAGACAGGGGCCAGGGAGATGACTCAGTGGAATATGCATTTCCCTGGCAAGTGCAAGGGCTGGAGTTCAATCCCCGGTTCCACAAAAAAAAAAAAAAAAAAGGTTGTAGACAAATATCAAAATGTGAAAGACATAAGATGTAGACAGTGAATTTTAAGAGAAATATTTCAGAAATGAATATATAGCATGAGCTTAATAATAGATTACACATTATAAATAATTTACAAACAAATGAATATAACAATAAAAATTGTTCAAAATAAGTAGTCACTCTTAACCTGGCCTGAGGCTCAGAAGAACAGTGGTCCCAGCCCTATTGGAGGCCCAGATGTGGTGAGTCTTGAGTTAACTTAGGGTGTAGACATGGTGAGAAGTCTGTAAAAAGTAGTTTCTTGCGGGGAGGAGTGTAAAAGACAGGGTCTCACTATGCAGTTCAGGCTGGCCTTAAGCTCACTTTGTAGCTCAAGCTGGTCTCGAACTCACAACAATCTTGCCTCAGCCTCCCGAGTGCTGGGATTACAGGCATGCGCCACCACGCCCGGCTAGCTCATAGCTTTGGCTTTGATCCCCAGCACTGAAAAAGAGAATGATTCCTGGTGGGCAGTAGCTGTATTTAAGATTTGCTGATAAAGTATGGATGGCTAGACCTGAGCTGGTGTTTGTGGAGTACCTAACAAGAGCTAAAACCCAGGGGCTGGGGAGATGGCTCAGCAGAATAAGCACTTGCCCGGCAAGCACAAGGGCCTGAGTTCAATCCCTGGTTCTGCCAAAAAAAAAAAAAAAAAAAAAAAAAGAGCTAAAACCTGGGAGTTACAGATGGAAATTGAATTGAGCTTGGCCCCTGATCTGCCCTAGTTGGGGAGGGCGAGGTACAAAATCATAGTGAAGCCACTATCTATGGTGACATGCAGTGGCTGTCAGCATTCATTAACCATCATAATCACCATGTTTAAAATAGAGATATCCAGGCCTCCCAGATGATCTTGTGTATGGGTGAGGGTTGGAAATGGGTAGCAAATCCTGCAGTCTTCTCAGCAGGGAGAGCTTTAACAGAAGGGCAGTTGTGCTGCATCTCAAAGGAAGGCTATGATTTGAATGTGTAGAGATCTAGGCAAGCCACTGTCCTGTTGACTGCATGTCTACTAGGTGATGTCCTTTGTCTTAAGAAGTAGATTTTGCTGGGTTTGTAGAAATAGCATGTGCAGGGGCTGGGAAGATGGCACTGGCAAGCTCAAGGGCCTGAGTTCAATCCCTGGTTCCACCAAAAGAAAAGAAAGAAAGAAAGAGAAAGAAAAAAAAGAAAAGTTTTGGGACTTCAGACAAGCTGGGCATTTTGAGCATCAGGTTGGAACTCGATTTGCTTGGGAGGGCTGGGAAGGAATTGCAGTTTATTACAAGGCTTGCTATCAGGCTTGCTCCTCTTCTTTCTTTCCTTCCCTCACCTATGCATATCATCTCCTTCCATCCTTGTATCAGTATTATGTAGTCAGAATTATTCTTATTTGGGTGAAGAAACCTGAGGCTCTGGCCATAGTTTTTTTTGTCTTTTTGAGACAGGGTCTCACTATACAGTTCAGGCTGGCCTTAAGCTCACTTTGTAGCTCAGGCTGGTCTCGAACTCACAACAATCCTCCTGCCTCAGCCTCCCAAGTGCTGGGATTATAGGCGTGCGCCACCACGCCCGGCTCTGGCCATAGTTACATAGCTTTCAAGTCTCTTCTGGGTCAAGTAATCATCCTGCTTACCACTGGGGATTCTTGAATGTGGGAAAGAAGTTGGGTTGAGGCTGGGGTGGGGGAGCTGTAGAATTAGTGGGTTGACTGACCAGATCATTGAGGGCAAGACTGTGGGTAGTTAAGAGCATCGACCTTGAGTCAGGTAGTGTGGGTTCAAATCCCAGCTTTGCTATTTGCTAACTTCCCGCCCCTGGGCAAGTTGCTTGATTTTGCTAAGCCTCAGTCTCCTCAGTTCTAATGTGGGAGCAGTAACACCTATCTCATGGGGTTGTTAGGAAGATCAACGAGGTGTACCTGGTGTACAGTAATTTCGCACCACCTGGAATCTCTTGTAATTAGCCCTCTCAGGTCTTTGGGCTGTGGCTTGGCACCTGCATCTCATTCATCAGCTCAGTGGTTTCCAGGATACAGCCCATCCTGGTTGGACCTGATTTGTTAGGGATGAGCTGTAGAAAGGATGCCAACAGCAAGTGTGCACTGAAAACCTAATGTGTGCTCAGTTCCCAGGACAGTCTGGGAACTCAGGACTCAGCACTGACAGAGAGGAGTTTGCAGTGGAGGTTGGTTGGTTGGCTTTGACTTATTCTCACCAGGTGGATGTGAAGAGGAAGGATTCTAGAAGTGGGTTGGGAGCTTCACTACCTAGAACTGAGTTTGAACGCAGTACTACCTGGTGGACAACAGTTGGTGGATGAATAGCATGGTTTCCTAGGGACCCTTGTGGGCCCACAAAAAGATAGTAGAGGCTCCAGCCAGCATGAATCCTTCCCACTTCGGGCTAATGGGCCTCTATCTTCCTGTTTTCCAGGTGATAGGGCATGGCTGTGCCTCAAGCTTTTCCAGTGGGAGCCCTTTCTGAGCCTGCAGGTGCTCTGGTGGAGGCCCAGCCCCGCGCTCGAAACTTGCCTGAGGGCTTCCTAGAGGAGGAGCTTCGGCTCAACGTGGAGCTGAGCCAACTGCAGTTTTCAGAGCCTGTGGGCCTCATCTACAATCCTGTGGATTATGCGTGGGAGCCACATCGAAGCTACGTGACTCGCTACTGCCAGGGCCCCAAGGAAGTGCTCTTCTTAGGCATGAACCCAGGACCTTTTGGCATGGCCCAGACTGGGGTAAAGGGCCTGGCTTCCCCCAGTGGGTGGAGTGGGAGGCGGCTGGAAGATGCTCGGCTGGGGAGGAGGAATATGTGCATGACTGTGGACATGTGTGCCCCTTCCCCAGCACCTCCTGATACACACTGGTCCTGTGGTCTCGGACACTCTGGACCTTTCTGCCTGTCGTTAACCAAGCACATTAATGGTGGTTTTGTTTCTCTCCTGAGCTCTGTGCTAATTGCCTCTGAGAGCTCTTCCTTCCGCCATCCCCCATCTTTGTCTTACCTTGTCAGATCTCCCTTGTCCCTGGAGTATTGCTGGAGTCGGGAGAGGGACTAGGACTAGGTGCCCAGGGAAGATTGGTTGACGGGAGATATTCAGGGCATTCTGGCAACCTGGGTTCTATTTTTCAGTTGAGGAGAGGTTCCAAGCAGAGCCAGGCTCCAAGGCCTGCTTGCTGTCCTTTTGGAGCTCAGGATGAGTGACTGCCCCTCATGGGGTTGCTTGGCAGGTGGGGGAGGGGAAGATGCCTCAGGGCAGGAGGCTCAATCGCTTTTATTGACCCCAACTGGGTGATGAAAGGTGATCAATGATGATCGATGGAAATGACAACCTGAGGCTTGGGGCTGAGAGGGCACCTAGAGAGCAGTGGTCAGCCCTCTCCTTGTGCTTCCTTTAATCCTGGCTGTCATTCTATCTCAGGCCATCTGGGTTCTTGTTACTAACCTTCATGGCCTGTATAGGGTCAGATGTCCCAGTATACTTCCTGTACTTGATCCTAAAACATGAGGGTGGAGGCAAACAGATTGTTCTGGCCTACAGACCACAATGAAGAAGCTGCAGAAATATGGAGGAGGTCCAGGAATGTGTCTCAGACTTATATGTAGCGTGGGAGTGGGCATGGCAGGAGTCCAGGTGTCAGGTCCTGTCTTTCTTTTCCCATAGGTGCCCTTTGGGGAAGTAAATGCAGTCCGAGATTGGCTGGGTGTTGGGGGAACTGTGCTGACCCCTGCCCAAGAGCATCCAAAGCGACCAGTGCTGGGACTGGAGTGCCCCCAGTCGGAGGTGAGCGGTGCCCGATTCTGGGGCTTTTTCCGGAACCTCTGTGGACAGCCAGAGGTCTTCTTCCGTCACTGCTTTGTCCACAATCTTTGTCCTCTGCTCTTCCTGGCTCCCAGTGGGCGCAACCTCACCCCTGCTGAGCTGCCTGCTAAGCAGCGAGAACAGCTTCTGGGGATCTGTGATGCAGCCCTCTGCCGGCAGGTGCAGCTGCTTGGGGTGCGGCTAGTGGTAGGAGTGGGGCGACTGGCAGAGCAGCGAGCACGACGGGCCCTGGCTGGTCTGACACCGGAGGTCCAGGTGGAGGGGCTCTTGCATCCCTCTCCCCGAAACCCACAGGCCAACAAAGGCTGGGAGGCAGTGGCCAAGGAAAGACTCAGTGAGTTGGGGCTGCTGCCTCTGCTGACAAAGTGAAAGCTGTGGACTTGGTGTAGCACACATTCGAGAGCCCCAGGTCGTCCTTGCACAAGCAGATGACTGCACATCTCCTACATTGGACCAGCAGGGTCTTCCTGGGCTCTCTGGTGCCAGCAAACACCTTCTTTGATCTGTTGGTGCGTTCTCTGCCCTGGCTGGAGGCAGTGTCTGATTGCCTGGGTGACAGCGACACTGCTTCATTGGCCCTGCTGCTTCCTGCAGCTTCTTTGAGCACTGGCCCTTTCATGACATGGTGTTTGACTCCACAGAAAATCAGCACAGGTGGACTTTCTGCAGGCTACTCTAACACATTATTTTCTTGCAAGTGTCTGTGCAGCTGAGAATGTTCTAATGGGCACTTGTGAGGTCACATTTGCTGTTTCAGAGCAGCTTTTTACATTTTTATTGACCTTTATTAAGTGCACGTATTAATGGGGTTCAGTGTGCACTTCTCCAGCCTTCTTACATAGCCTCCTCCCTTTACTGACTTCCTGAGCAGAGGCTAGCTCTCTGGGATTCCTCCTCATCCTTCCACCAGCTGACCCTTCTCACAAGGACCAGGGCAGAGCATGGGACGGACAGTTAATTAAATGAACTTCCTATAGGAGGCTGAGGCTGGAACAATTCAATGTGGTGGAGTAGGAAAAGTCAGAAGAGTTGAAATTGTTTTTTTTTGGCGGAACCAGGGATTGAACTCAGGCACTTGTCAAGCAAGTGCTTATTCTACTCAGCCATCTCCCCAGCCCCCAAAAGTTGAATTTTCAACATTGCTTTGGGACCATTGTGGACTTTATTGTACTTTATTTTTCTTTTTGTAAGTTTTTTTTGTTTTTGTATTTTTTGGTACCAGGGATTGAACTCAGACCTCATGCTTGCCAGGCAGGCACTTAATGCTGCTGAGTTATTTTGCTGACCTATTAACTCTTTTAAGGTTTTCTTTTTTTATGTAAGGTCTCACTACACATCTCAGACTCTATTGATCCTTCTGATTTCTGCCTCAATGGTGCTGGGATTACAGGCCTGCGCCACTACACCCAGATTCCGTTGCTGGCTCAGCATACCTAGAGATGGGGACAGTGCGGCCTGCAGTGCCAGGGATCGAGCCCTGTCCCCTGCGCTCACCTAAGCAAGTGCTAAGTCCATTGAGTTATACCGCCTGGCCCATGAACTCTTTGGTAGACAAAATGATTAATCTCCATGTCTCAGCATCTTTGTCTATAAAATGGGGAGGCTTCTCTCATGGGGTTCTTGTGGGGATGAACTGAGTTCACACTTTTGAGGCCTTGCAAAGCCCAGCACAAGGTGCCCACTACATACCCTTATTGCTTTCTGGCCTCTGGGTGGGAGCCACTGCACTACAAATGAAGCCCCTCTTCACTCTGGAGACTGTTGGGGGGAGTTTGAGCCTCCTATGTCTGAGTGAGATGGACCAATAATAATGAGAAATTCAGCCTGTGATTTTTCAGTCTAAGCATTAAAGTTCCTAAACTCTCTTGTGTCAGTGCTTTTTTCCTACCTCCTGAATATCATGGATGGGACATGGCTTTTAGGTATTTCTTGCTTGTACCTCTTCATGATGTGTAAGTGTTCTTTGGGGCATCTGGGAAAGGGATGGAGCATCTCTAATTTCCTTACCAAAGACATAAGGTCTCCAGTATGGGCATGTACAGGAGTCTGCCTGATGCTTGGGCTCCGTGAGGAGCACACACAGGGGATGGAAGCCTGGATGAAAGGCACTTCACTGTAGGAGAAGGCCCTTTCTTCCTGGAAGACCTTGCTAGGGGAAGTCTGGGCTTCCAGCTGTGGTCTGGGTGTGGGGCAAATTCTTAAAGTGCCAGAGCTGGAACAGTGGCTGTGAAGACCCATAGTCTGGCTTGTTTGCTGAATGGCTGGTTGGATGCCTTTTTTTTTTTTTTTTTTTTTGTCTTTATGAGGCAGGGTCTCACTATGCAGCTCAGGCTGGCCTTAAGCTCACTTTGTAGCTCAGGCTGGTCTCGAACTCACAACAATCCTCCTGCCTCAGCCTCCCAAGTGCTGGGATTACAGGCCTGTGCCACCACGCCTGGCTAGGATGCCTTTTTTATAAGGGCCAGGAAAGAACCAAGTTGGGAATGGTCTTGAGACCATCTTAATATGGACCACTCTAAGTCTCCTAGAACACAGGTCATTGCCAGCTGTCTCCAAATTAGTAAGAGTTTTAGTAAAAAAAAAAAAAAAAAAAAAAAACAACTTCCCAATCTCATTGTAAAATAAAAAATTTGAGGGAGTCCTGAGAGAGAGACTAAATTCTTGGAGTTTGGCAAATAGTGGAGTGCCTTGTTCATGATAGGCCCCTCAATCCACACCTAAATTTATGTTGAAATTTGATCTTAGAACCACACTTAAACTTATACTAAGATTTAGGGCTGGGGAGATAACTAAGAGGCATATGTTCCTGCTGGCCAAGCACAGGGTCCCAAGTTTGATCCCCAGTACTGCATGCTGTGCTGGTCCTAGAACTCCAGGTGTGTTGCACCATACCATGCCCAGAACCAGGTGTGGTGGCACATGCCTGTAATCCCAGCACTGGGAGAGTTGAGATAAGAGGATCACGACTAGTTTGGAGGCAACAGAAGTGAGCATGAGAACAGTCCAAACTGCATAGTGAGACCCTGTCTCAAAAAAATAGAAGTTGGGGCCAGGGAGATAGCTTGGTGGTCTAAGTGCCTGCCTGGCAAGCACAAGGACCTGGTTTCGATTTCTGGTAACACATTACGTGCTGACCCTCACTGAACCAGCCACCAAAACTCGGTGTGGTGGCACAAGCCTGTAATGCCAGTGCTGGGGAGCCTGACATAGGAGGACCACTACCAGTCTGAGCTGTGTAGCAAGACCCTGTACTAAAAGCATAAAAGATCTTTTAAAAAATAAAAGTATAAAAAATCATACTGAGATTTGATCTCAGACCACACCCAACGAAAGCTAACCTGTGTAAGAAAAATCAACTATGCTTACAGGGTTGGAGCTTTCACCTGAGTAATACCAATCTGATCTCTTGAGGGTGGCAATGGGGCAAAAGATACAATTAAACCATATTGCTCCTGACTTCAATCATGACTTAGTATTGAAACCCTAACAAGAGCTCTGGACACTGAGATGGTGGTGTTTTTTGTTTTTTGTTTGTTTGTTTGTTTTTGTTTTTTTATTTTGGCAGAACCAGAGATTGAACTCAGGCCCTTGCGCTTGCCAGGGAAGTGCTTATTCCACTGAGCCGACCCCCTTGCCCCCGAGATGTTGGTTTCTTGATTGAACATGAGTACATGTTGGGAAGGTGATATGTCCTGCCTCCACAGGCAAAGTTCACAGCTCTGTGGAACACACACTTTGCTGTTTAGCTGGTCTGACTTTTGTTGTTGTTTTTGGCAGGTGCTTGAGATCAAACTGGGGTTTCTGCATGCAAGCATGCTGAGTACAATGCATACTCTGGCTCTGAGCAGATTCCCAGTTCTTGATTTGTGCTCTCTACAATAAAACTGTCATTATATAAGTATAGTTTTTCCCAAGTTCCCTGTGTGTCATCAAATCATTGAACCAGAAGGGTTGCCAGAACCTTTGAATTTATAGCCAGTTGGTTAGAAGCGCAGTAGCGCGAGGACCTCCAGAGATGCCCCTGGGATCTGAAGTGAAGGCAGGCTTGGTGGGAACTGTGCCCTTCAGCCTGTAGAGCGTGCGCAGACTGCAGGTCCTTAGCATGGGAACTGCATGCACTGCAATATTACTCTGCCGCGTGCCTTAGGCTCTGAGGCCTGAGGGCCTTTCCCTCTTCTGTCAGTTCTAAGTGGTGAGTGCTCCGGGCTAGGCTTTATGGACTAAGTGGAGAGATAGAAGCTGTTGTTCCTTATATATTTAGCTTAGGTAGCCAGAGAAAGCATGGGTGTAAGTGACATTTCAGGTGGCCTTAGAGACTAGGAAGTTTGAGAGCTTAAGAGAACATTTGCTTTGAGACAGGGTCTTGCTATGCAGTCCAGGCTGGCCTTGAACTCACTATGTACCCAATAATGCTCCTCCTGCCTCAGCCTCCCGAGTGCTGAGATTACAGGTGCGCACCACTATGCCCAGTGAAAACGTCATTATTATGTTTAAAGGATGGCAAGTAGTGTTGGCCTGGATCTGTTAAGGGAAAATGGGGGAATAAGTTGGGGCCCTCTTGCAGAGGTAATTAGAGTAATCTTTGAGAATGTGGAGCCCAGTGGGGGAATATAGATGCATAGAATATACACTGAAAACACCCAACCAGTGGTGGAAACCCCACAGATGAAAATGAAGGAGTACCATATTAGCTTCCCATCACTGACAAAGCACCTAAGGTAACCAACTTAATAAAGAAAAAGGTTGTTCGGCTGGTTTATTTATGTATTTGCTGGGGTTCGAACCAGGGGCCTTCAGCATGCTTAACACTGAGCTAGCTGTTGTGGCTTACAATTTCAGAAGCTTCAGTCCATGGTCACTTGGCTCTGTTGCTCAGGGCCTCTGGCATCAGTATATCATAGCAGGAGCTTGCAGAGGACATCTGTTAATCTCATGGCAGCAGAGAAGCCAAGAGAGAAAAGGGGCTAGGGGCCCTAATATTTCATCAAGGGCACAGCTGCATTGTCCTAACTTCCATCATGTCTGTCTCTTAGAGGTTCTACCATAGGCAGGTAGCCAAAGCTTCAACACATAGGGCTGGGGTGGGGGGATTCAAGATCCCTACCATGGCCAAGGAGCACACTGTATAGGAGGCAATATGGGTGCCACAGGAAAGGAATTGGGATGAAATTAGCATGTAGGAAGGACGTCCTTGGGCATAGGGGTGAAGGTGAAAGCCTGCAACACGGTGAAAGTCGTGAGATGGAGGAAGTGTTGGGTGGTGCACAGATGCACTTGCCAGTACAGACCTCCCGGCTTGAAGGCCTGGGTTTGGCGGGCCCTTGCCTAATCTACCTTCTAGCGGGACTGTTGTCCTCAATTCCTGCGTGTGTTTTGTTAGGGAGAGGCTACCCATCGGTCCTGGGCCTCCCTTTTCCCAAGGGTACTAAATTAGTGTGTTGGCACAGACATAACAGAAATACCACAGCCTGAGTAGCTTAAACAACAGAAATGTATTTTGTCACAGCTCTGGAGACTGGAAGTCTGAGATCAGGTCTTGGCAGGTTTCTCTGGAGGTCTCTTCTTGGCTCACAGGTAGCTGCCTTCACCCTGTGCCCCTACATAGACTTTTGGCCACGTGGATCTTCTCCTCCCTTCTTAGACGCATGTCATACTAGATTGATTAGAGCCCAACTCTGCCTGCCTCATTTAGCCTTACTTTTCTCTTAAAGGCCCTGTTTCTAAATATAGTCACAATGGGACTTCAGTGTATGAATTTTATGGGGATGCAATTCATAATAAGCAGTCCAAGTCCTGTCACTTTCTTTTTGTCACTTATCAGTATTAACCTCAAATAAGGTGGGGTGCTCAGGAGTGCCTCCTTTCTAGCCTGCAGGGCTGGCAGCTGCCCTAGCAGCTAAGCCAGCTGGATGGGCAACTCCACCAAGTAACCTCTTGCCTCTCAGTTCTTAAGTGCAAACAAGAGCATCTTAGGGGAAGGACATTCATTGTTTCCTCCTCCTGAGCCAGAGGGATTGGAGACTTCTGCTAGCATAAAACAGTATTGTGAGATGCCTGGCCCGAAGTCCAACTGATGTAATTTTTTAAAACTTATTTGTTTGGTGCAGAGTTTCATTACACAGCTCAGACTCGTGATCCTCCTGTCTCAGGCTCCCCAGCCCTGGGATTACAGGCTTGCGCCAACATCCCCAGTTTGGTGGCTAATGCAACAAGTCCAGGGTTCCAGGACCAGCACAGCATGTGGTACAGGGATCGAACCTGGGTCCTTGCTCTTACCAGAGGTTCTCTCAGACCACTGAGCTACTCTCCAGCCCCAACTGATGTAATTTAAGGTCATTTAGAATCCAGTAAACTAGCCACAAGCCATAGGTAGCCATTTTAAGTTAATTAAAATGAATTACATTCAGTTCTTCAGTTTACTAGCCATATTTCCAGAGGTCAGTAGCCACACTGCTAGTGGCTGCTGAGGGAATGGCAGAGATGCAGCGTTTCCATTACTGGAGAAAATTCAGTTGAACAGCATTAATTAGAGGTCAGTGGCTCACAGTGCTGTTTGTGAATCAGAGTTGACCTATGTCGGTTTAGAAAACAGGTGCCTTAGCTCCACTTCGAGACATTTTGATTTGGAAGACTGGACATACATGTGGGTATGTCTGCAGTAGCATCTTTCTGTGCTACATGTATTTATTTATTTATTAAATTTATTTGAACACTTTTTTTATAGTTTATTTTTTATTTTATTGAAGTACAAATATCAATCAGACAGTTTCAAGACACCTTAACAAGACAGATTTGATAAATTAATACATTGCAAACTGTTTTCATAATGTTTTGGTATTGTACAGGTGCATACATGATATTATATTTACAGATATTATTTTAGCAGATGTCTCTTATCAGTAAATTAAGACTGTAGCTGCTTATCTTATTTTTTATACATGAATTATATCAAAAATTCAATAATTATTTTCCTAGTTGATGACCGTAGTACTAGAAGCCGACATAATATCCTGCCCAACCACCATTAGTGCAGATCTTGCCTCTCATAGGATTATGTAGAAGCATAGCGTTATCTATCCCAACTGTACTGTGTATACACACACTATTTGAACACTTGAGAAGCAGAGGCAGGAGAATCATTGGGAGTTCAAGACCAGTCTGGGCTCAAGGCCAGCCTGAGCTGCATAGCAAGAGCCTGTCTTAAAAATAAAATAAAATAAAACAACTTTGGAGACAGTTTGTGGGTAGTTCAGACTGGCCTTGGACTCACTATGTACCCATCATTGTCTTAAACTTGCTGTGATCCTGCTTCAGCCTCCCATGTTCTGGGATTACAGACGTGAGTCACCACACTGGGCCTTATCACCTCTTTTATTCTCTTATTGAAACAGGATGGCTTAAAGGAACATTAAGTCTAGACTTCGACGCTGTGGTTCCTCACTTGCCTTTCTCAATTCAGCAATGTGTCATTCCCCCATGCTAGGCACTGTGGGGAGTGACAGGTGAATCAGATGAAGCTCTGCCTTCATGTTGGTGACCATCTAGTGCTGAGAGACAGAGTATGTAATTATAGTATAAATCAAACTGAAAGCATGTTGTGAACGAGTTATCAAACCAGTGCTCTAGACACATTGAATGAGGAAGCAATTACCCCTCAATGAATGTAGAGCTGTGCCCACCAACCGGAGAGGGTGGCCATTGGAGATTTCTTGTCACTTGCTAAATCTTCTCATCTCCATGTAGTGTGTAGTCAAAAAAAAGGGGACTGTGATGGTCAGACAGATCCGAGAATTGTTCAGCCCCAATTGCATGAAGTTAGGAAACAGGATGAGGGGATGAACTGTACTTAGGTGGGAGCTAAGGGTAGGGAATGGCTCTGGGGAGACAGGAAGGAGCTTCTGTGAGCTTTTGGATGGAAAATTGTAGCAGTTTGTGTTAGGGAGAATCCAGGTGTGAGATCAAAAGTTACTGAAAGGCTCAGTAGTGGAGCACTTGCTCCACAAAAGAGTTTGACCCTCCTATTGCCCCCTACCCCTCGCCACAGGCACACGCATACACATAGCATATGCAAAAGGTTCAAAGGAAAACAAAAGGCTGGAAACACAGTCTAGTCAAAGCTGTAGCCAAGCAGCTAGTGGTAAAATAGTAGGTTGCAGTCTGTCCCAGACTAAGTCTTAACTCTTTGAATATTCTTATTTAGGAATGTATAGGTTAGCTGTTTACTTTATCATATTGCCCCAAAGAAATAAACCCAGGCTATGACCATCAGGTAGTGCAGAAATAATTGCTTTGGGGGAAACCAAATTGCTTTTTATTTGTTTTAAAAGAGGCCTCACCGGCACCCTGGCCTAAGGCTATGCTTACAGTCAAGGTTGAATTATCACGAATGATCATGCATCTGGGGATACTTTCTTTCCCTCTTTGTTTTGGCCTTCACTCTCAAAGGCAAACAAACAACTCCAGTAAAATTTTCCTGTACATACTTCTCCTTCGCATTCTTCTGTATCGTTCTCAGAGGTCTTCAGCCTGACGTCAGTCTCTAGGCCCCTCTTGCAGAGGGGATGGCCAAGAGCCCAGAACAGTCCTCTGTGGTGGCCTGTGCCAAGCTGGGTTGCCATTTCCATTTTCATTAATTGAAGTCACTTGACCCTGATCATCTCAGGCCAGCAATTTCCTGTCTGCTAGCAGGGAGTGTGTGGAGGGTGCGCCTCTGCAGGTCATTCTGTCCTTTCATCTACCTTGACGGTGCCAGCTCCTCGTCTATGCTACAAAATTGAACCTGATTGCAGGCGCTCGGGAGAAGCCCAGCCTCATACACAATGCCCGGCCTTGCCTCTTGGGAGCTCAGAGCTGTGTGCTTAGGCCTTCTTCTGTTCTGTCCGATCTGTTTGTGTCAAGCCCACTGTCATGATGTGGGCTTAGTTTTTTGCTGTTCTTTCTTTATTTTCAGCTTTTAGTTGCTTGTAGATACAATTGCCTCTCAGAACTTCAAGTAATGGCATTCTCTGAATGGCTTGGGAGAAGAATAAATGAGATGATAAACTCAAAGTCTTTGCCTTCCAACTCTGGAAAGCCACAGAGTGGGGTGATGGGATTGAATGGCTTTGCTCTGAGTATGAGTGAATGTGTGCTTTGCTCCTTACTTTGCTATGAAAAAAAGGCTTGAGGTCACTGAGTTTACCTCTCCTTGTCCCCTTCTTGATGGTGTCACTTTGTAAGTGGTGTTTGGAGAAGAGGGTGGTGTGTTCCCTTGAAGCGCAAGTCCCTAGTGTTTTATAAGTGTACTTTTGGGGCCATGGCGTCTTAACCTTCCAGGTGAACACTGTATAGAGCATGGCACATTTTTGCTGCTGTTGTGTCTTGTACGTCTGGCAAATTTGTATGGCCTCTGAGTTTTTGGGCATCTTCAGGGGGCTCCTGTCTTTCCTAGTGTCCTCTGGCTCTGTGTGGGAGGGGAAGAGAAGGAGCCTGGACTCTAAAAGGGAGCCGTGGGGTGGGGGCATATGTTGGGAAGGGGTGTGCCGCAATCTGTGACTTGGAAAACAGACGTGCGGAGAGTACGAGGCGGGGGCAGGGGGCTGCTCTGGCCCCCAGCTCCTCCGCGATCCAATTAAATAACATTTAAATGCATAACCAGCCCGCGCAGCGATGAGGCTGGAGATTGCAGCGGGCGCGGCGGCGGCCCGCACGGGCGGCGTTTTGTGGAGCTCAGCGATTCTGGCGGCAATTTCCCCCGCTCGGCGCGGCTTTTACGAGCCCGCTCCCGGCGCCGCGCCCGCTCCGCTGCGCCCACCCCGCTCGCCGCGCTCCCGCCTCCGCACTTCTCCACCTCGCCCGCTCCGCAGCCTTCTGGTCGGCCGTGTGCGTGCCTCTCCATCTCCCTGGGTCCATCTCTGCCTCCGCCCCGCTCCTGGGGGCTGCTCCACTGTCCTCTCCTGCCTCTGCCTCTTGCTCTGGCTCTGTCCATCTGTCCGCCCGCCTCCCTCTCTCTCCGGGTGTCCGACTCTCCTGCGCCGCCTGCCTCCTGAGCTCCTGCCATCTGTCAGCTCCCGCTTCCCTCTCTGCTGTTCCTGTGTCTGACTTTCACCTCTCTTTCTGGTTGATGCTATCAGCTTCTCCCTGAATCACCATTTCATTACTGCCTCCGTCCCTTTGCTGCAGTTTCCTCTGTCCTCCCGTTCCGTGAGGCCTCACCGTGCCAGCCGTGGCCCTGGCCTGCCCTGCCCTGACCAACTCCTGTGCGCCAGTGTGTGCCAGCCAGGAGGCTTGCTGTCAGGGAAGGGCAGGGAAACACAGGAAGGGGAGGAAATGGCTTAGGCTGAGAAGGAAGCTCCTGTGGTGCACTGATCAAATGCGCTCAGGCTCCTGGGAATGGTGGTGGAATACACAAGTCGTGAGTGTAGGATGGAAGCGACCCCTTCTTTCCTACATTCTGTGGGAGCAAGACAGAGAAAATTGTTCTTCCCAGCATGGAGTGTGTGTGTGTGTGTGTGTGTGTGTGTGTGTGTTGTGTGGGTGAAGCTGGCTCCTGTCTAGAGATCCTTAAGAGTGCTGGAGAGGTGTCATCAGCAGAACTTGAGGCTCTTCTGGGGGTAGGATTGAGTGTGCATTTTCTGAAGAAGCAGGGTGGGCCAAGTCCCCCAGTAAGGCAACAGTGGGAGCTTCTGAAGGTAGTGCTTGACCAAGATAGAAGGCAGAAGCATTCTGTGTCTTGTGCGGGACCCGACTCCATTGTCATCCTTTTCTCCCCCTTTCTCTTCTTTGTGCAGGCCCCCCAACATATGGAGCCTGCCATACACCAGATGCTACATGGCCATGCAGATTTAGGGGAAGCGCTTTCCTGGCAGAGAGAACAGCATGGGCAAAGGCCCTCTAGTGAGCATGTCTGGTGTGCTGGAGGAGCAGCACCAAGGCCAGTATGAGGAGCTGAGAAAGTGGGGAAGAGAGGAAGTGAGGAGATCCGAGAGGTCCTGGGGACCTGGACCACGGTGGGACTAGTGAGCACAGTGAAGTTTTGGCTGCACTCAAAGACGGGAAGTCACTGGGGGAGGGCAGGGGGCAGAACATAGGAGTGACAAGATTTGCTTTGTGCTTTCATGGAAAATGCTTAGTGCTATATCGAGCACAGATTATGAAAACAAGGACAGAAGCAGGGAAACCAGCTAAAAGCCTGTTTTGTGGCAGGTAAGAGATTGTAGGGGCCTGCACCAGACTAGAGATGGGAAAGAGTGATCAAATTCCAGGTATACTTTGTGGAGACAGCCAGGGGATCTGCCATGGCTTAGATAATTGCCAGACCGTTGGAGTTCCTATTGAGAAATACTACTGGAGGATCTAGTGGGGGAACATGATTTGGGAACATGAATGAGGCTTGAGATTCCTGCTAAGCATTCAGGTGGAAGGGACTGGTAGGAAACGTGAAGTCCAGCAGGCCGGAGATAGAAATTTGGGGGTTATCAGTGATACTGCAACATGCTTTATAAGGAGAAAATAAAGGACACCAAGAAAGGCCAGAGCCTACATATTTTAATATTTAGAAGTTTCTAGACTGCAGAAATTATTTGGGGAAGAGATGTTGGGAACTGTTGGTTTAATCATGGTCCATTCTCATCCACCTGATGGCTGGGACCTTATTAGACCATATGTAGATGGTCCCAGGCCACCTGGCCCCTGCTTCACTCCTCTCTGAGCTCCACACAGTAGCCACATGACTGACCACCACAAGCCCCATTGCTCAAGAGCTAATAGGACTTCTGGAGCTCAGCATTCTGGCTTAGAGCCATGGAAAGAGAAGTGGGGCAGGAAAGAACCTGAATGTCTTGGTTCCCCTTTGCTGCTTTGCCCTCAGTAGGTACCTGGGGGCCTTAAGCAATAGTGAACCTGTGCTTGTGTCCACAGGTGAACAATGCTCCTCAAACACGTCCTCTGTTTCTATCACCCACGCTGCCTTTTGTGTCACTTCTTCCTTCCTAGGCAGCACATCTTCCCTGAGCACCTAATTATGCCTGTGGCTTGCAGAATGGTAAGGGAGGCTCTGAGGCACCCAGTGGGACTAAAGATGGAGTTCTCTTTGCTTCCACTGCTTGTGACTTCCCACCTTGGACTCTCCTCCTCCCCATTCCATGCCCTGGGTCTTTCCTTCTTTCAAAACTTTATTCTGACCCATTTTTCCAGGACTGGTCCTCAGTTGTCATGGCCTACCTAGGCCATCAGGGTGTGTCTTGTGCCTGAGCCACTTGGCTCAATATTTATCTGAGCTTTTATCTGATCATCCCATGACTTGAGCCATCCCAGCCACTCGTGCTTGCCATGGCAGTCTCTACTGGTCCCTCCTGCTTGTCTCCCCATAATCTGTTGCCCGCACACCGATCACTGTCATCTACCCACCCACAGCACCATCTCTTGTGTGTGTCCTTTATCATCCTTGTGTCCTTCAACTTGACCCTCTGGCTTGTGAGCACCTCTCCCCTCTTAGCCCCAGAGGTAGAGGATGTGGAGGGCCTTGGGTTGGCTTCTCTTCAGAGAGGATAAGGGCCTGTCTGGGAGACAGGTGGCGTCCTGGAAGGGTGGTACAGAGAGGTCAGGCAGTGAGGTGGTGTGCACCTCTGAGATGGCTGGGGAGCGTTTGAAGACTTGCTTATTTCAGACCCAGTCATTTCTTGCCTTGTTTCTGCTCTGCATTCTCCCTTGTTCTCGTTGCTCCTTCCCTGTGTCTGGCAATGGGTTCTTTACCTTTCCCCCAGAAGCAGAAGGGATCCTCCCCAGCCTAGGGCCCTGAGAAATTCTCCCTCCCACTCTGGGGAGCTAGGCTTAGACAACTAGGTGAGAATATTTATCTCTCCTCTCTGGGCACTTGGTCTGAATCATTAGCTATTTTATTCCTAGTGTCTAGAATGACATTTTGCACTCAATAGATGCAATTATTACTAAATATTAACTTTTTTCTTTTTACAGAACCAGGAATTGAACTCAGGCCCTTTCAATTGTCAGGCAAGCACTTATTCTACTGAGTTATCTTCCATGCCCCTAAATATTAACTAGATAAATGAAAAGTTTTTCAGACAGGATTTCACTGTATAGTTCAGGCTGGCCTTGAACTCATGTTTATCCTCCTGCCTCAGCCTCCCAAGTTCTGGGATTACAGGTATGAAAAACTACACCCAACACATGAATATCACAGGCATTTACCTCTCCTTTTGAACCCCTAATTTAGCCTGTCTGGGTCTTTAGGCTACTGCTTTGCATTTGATTTATTTATTTATTGGCAGAACCGAGGATTGAACTCAGGCCCTTGCGCTTGCCAGGGAAGCGCTTATTCCACTAGCCATCTCTCTGGCCCTGCTTTATTTATTTTTTGATACAGGATCTCACTAAGCAATTCAGATTCGATGATCCTCCTATCTCAGCCTCTCCAGCACTGGGATTACAGGTGTGCACCATCACACCCAGTTTCCAGCCTGCATAGCAGGGGTTCCACACAGCATGCAAATACCACCTGGTGATTGAACCCAGGTCCTTACATTTGTCAGGCGGGCGCTTATGCTGCTGAGCTATCTTCCTAGACCCTGCTTTGAATTTTTTTTTTTTTTTTTTTTTTTTTTTTTTTTTTTTTTTTTTTTTTTTTTTTTGCGGAACTGAGGATTGAACTCAGGCCCTTGTGCTTGCCAGGGAAGCGCTTATTCCACTGAGCCATCTACCCAGCCCCCCTCCTTGGAATTTTAATATGGATCCGAGTCACCCAGAGGTATTGTTAAGCTGGAAAATTGGGTTGAATAATATAGGGTGGTTTGAGAGTTTGCACTTCCAACGTGTATCCAGAGATTCTCGAGTTGCTGGCTCTTAGGTCATGTCTTGAGAAGGAAGTCTCCAAATGTGAGGTGTCTCTCAGGCAGAAAGCAGCCTCACCCTGAAATAGACTGGAAGATCAAGGGAGACCAAGAGATAGTGAAAGACAAAGGAATTGAAGGAAGAAGAGAAGTCTAAAGCCACTGGCTTGAAGACCCCCAAGCCTTCTTAGGAGGCCCTGAAGCACCCGCAGCACCACAGCAGCCTCACTCTCTAAGGCCTGTGTCTGTTGGGGGAGAGGAACTCTGCAGTCTATGGTCTCCTTACTTCTGGGAGCACTGTGGGCCACAGAAGAGGACACTTGGTGGAGGACAGGCTTGGCATTTTCATTCAATTCTGCCAACATTACCCAGCTGACTTCTCACATTGGGGGGGGGGGGAGACAGGCAGTAGGAGGCCTGTGAAGTGGGGAGGGAGGAAACCTGGGGACTGAAACTGGGCCTTGGAGGAGAATGGAGAGAGCTCAGGTGAGCACATGGGGCCCTGGGAAGTGGTGGATAAGATGCTGCAGGCAGGAGGGGTCAAGGTGGCTCAGTTCTTGCAGCAGAAAGGGACTTCACTGAGGAGGGGGCAGGTGTGGGGTGAAGCTGTAGGAGTGGAGTGTGGGTCTGCATTAAGGAGGGCTTTAAGTGAGGACACAGTGCTTTGGTGGGAATGTGTGTTTGTGTGCTGCCTGGGGAGCTGTGGAAGGGAATCTGTGTGGGACATATGTGGTCCTGTTTGGAAAGAGTGCTTCTGGGGAAGGCTTGGCATCCTCTGGTTCTTCTGGCCTACAGCCTGAGACCCTTCCCTGTCTCTGTTTGCTAGGGCCAGGCCTGGCTGTGAAAGTGGAAGAGTGGTCCTGGAGCTAAGGATTTTTTTTTTTTTTTCATTGTCCATGTGGGAAAGAGCTAGAATAATTTCACCCTATGGAAAGCGTCTTTTTTTTTTTTTTTTTTGACCAGGGATGGAACTCAGGACCTTGTGCTTTCCAGGCAGGCACTTATGCCTGCTGAGCTATCTCCCTGGCCCCTCTGTAAATAGTTTTAGAAGCTTCTGCCTTAACTTCAGCTTCTTTTATCCAGGACCTCCTGGTGAGAACCAACTACCCTTGCTTCAAATGAGGGAGAGGAGGAAAAACAAGCACATCGCCTTTTCATGGTGGATGCGCAGGTGACAGTGCCACTGGCCTGTGTGTGGACTCATCTGCTTGGACTATGCTTTATTCCAGGGCCCGCCAACCACTTCTCCCCTCTACTATCAGCATTTGGAGACCTTGGAATAGGCACCTCCCACATGACCAGTACCACACCCGAGGGGTGCTTAGATACCTGCAGCACTGTGCAGTCCAAGGATCAGCCTTCCTAAGAGCTACCTTAAGTTCAGCATCTATGTGTTTCACACAGGCATGTCTTGATATAGATCCCTTTAAAGCCAGCTGGTGGTAAGGGGCAACTTTTGTGTGTCTGTGTATATGGTGCAGGAAATGGAGCCAAGGATCTTGAGCATGCCAGGCAAGCACTCTACCACTGAACTCTACCCCAGCCCATAGGTAGCATCTTTGTAACTACTTGTGGGAGGGAGCCCAGCACACAGATCTGGAGTGTTTCCTGACAGGAATCCATTTCCTTCTTCCCTGTATGTCTCCTGCTCCAGTGGCTGAGATCACTGTCTCCCTGGTTCTTATTCTTCCTGCAGGCCTGAAATTGTGCCAACAGGGAGGGCAGATTTTGTTTCTGTAGGAGGCATGGAGTATCATTTTCATTTGATTTATTTTGGTTGCCGATGATCCCCATGCCGATGTGCTAACGAGCAGAAGAAGCCAGGAGCAGCCAGCCCCAGCATTGCATGGAAGGTGGAAGACTGACTCCTGGCAGGGCCCGAGCCCCAGACGGCACACTCAGGGTGCGAGGGGGACTGAATGGGCTTAGGGACCAGAAGCTGATCCAAGGGCTGTTGGTGACACCATGGACTGGGTTTCTTGGCCCAGCATGGGTAGGGGAGCACCTGGTGCTAGGGTAACTCCTCAGGGCACTTCCTGCCCCGTGTCCCATGGCCTCTGCTTTGTACTCTGCACTGTGTCCAACCTGGTGTCCCTGCAGTTCTTCTGAAGCTCATGTGCTTTGCACAGCTCAGGCAAAATCTTCTTGAGCTTATAGGGTGATTGGTGCCGATCTCGTCTTCGCTGTGTGCCGTGGAGGTGATGTTCTGTACCCATTTGGTGAACTGTATGGTGTAGGTGAGAAGAAGGCGCTTTGATTGCTACTGACTTATTTCCTTTGAGTGTTAGGAAAGTCGAGGGTTAAGTTTTGGGTCCCTCAGTGGTTAACTATTCATTTTTGGCTTTCTTTTTGAGGGACATTTTTCCACTCCATTTCTTTGTCTGTTCTGGCTCTGTTCTGGTTCTTTCATAGATGCTATACAGTTGGTCATCTGTGATTTTTTTTTTCATGGAGGGGAAAACAGCAACTCTGAAGTAGCATCACATTTCAGTTTAGCCACTCTGATTTCTCTTAGGTTGCCACCTGCCAGCTGGTCCTGCATGAAGGGCTCACAGTCATAAACAGTCATGCCAGGTCCTGCTGGGAATGCCTGGAGAGTACACAGAAGTCCAACTTGAAGTTTGGTGAGGCAGCATGTTCTCAAGAAGAGAAAGAAAAGAGGACACAAGAACATTTGAGAATGGAGAGGGTCGGGATAGCACTGGAGGAGAGAAGAGGCAAAGAGGCAAAGGCATAATGTCTCATTACTTACCACTCTAGGCATCAGGTTGTCATCTGTACAATGGGGATAGCAGGGCTGTTTTCAGGAATAAGAGTTAACATAAAGAGCTTAGCGGGTGGTGAGTATTATATAATTGATGATACAAGTACAAGTAAGAGTAACCCTATCAGTTTCACAATGGCTGTGAGACTGGGGATGAAATGCTGATGTTTTAGCAGCTAATATTATTGCTGTTCTACTCTTCCAGCTGGAAAAGTCTGTGGTCTTTCAGTGGCTGTTAGGTCTTCCTGCTGACGAGGGGGGAACCACCAGAAGGAGGTGTATATCCCAGGGCTGTCTTCTGCTTTGGGACAATTTCCTCCCTCTCCTTCTCAGCCCTCAGGAGCCAAGTCCAAGCCCCTGGCCCTCCCCGCTGCCTCCTTGCCTTTGGGCAGCAGGTGATGAGTAGAGAGAAGGTGGAGGCTGGTAGGAGGATTGCAGGAGGGAGGCCAGAGGAAGCCAAGCTGAAAATAAAGCTGGGGAAGGGCAGCCATGCAGTGCCTCGAGTCAGGTTTGCACAGTCAGCTGTGAGGCTCTGGCTTGGCTTCTCCTCCTTTGTCTCCCATCCTGTATTCATCTTTTCTTTTTCTCTCTGGCCGCTTCCGCACATTGCCTTTGGCTCTCAGTGCCCGGCAGCCCGTCTTCCCTTCTCCCCTTTCCGCTGCTAGGGTTTCTGCTCCAGGTGCTATTCATTTTCCCTTTTGTTTCCCCACCCATCTCTGCCCCAGAAGAGACCCCTTTAGATTTCTTCATCCACTGGTTCTCCCTTCATGCCACCCACCTTCCTCTCCTTTTTTTTTTTTTTTTTTTTTTTTCTGTATTTTAGGGAAGGGTCTATAGGGTGTTCAGGGTCTCACTGCTAGATGGAACTTGTAGTGATTCTCCTGTTTACAGCCTCCTAAGAGCTGGGATTACAGGTGCCCGCCACCATGCCCAGTCTCAATCGCTGTCTCAGTGTGCTCTGGGGGTGGGGCTGGCATGGCAGACCTGGGGTTCGAACCCCCCCAGCCCTTGTGCCTGTTTGCAGGTGCTTTAACCTGCTGAGCTGTTTGGCCGGCCCTCCTCTCCCTTTTTGACTCAAGACTCTTCCTGCTTCTTCCCATTTTTCTCTTACATATTTGGGGTCACTTGCTCTTCCCGACTCCCTTTGCATCACTAACCAGACTTCACCCTTTACCCTGTGCCCTTCTCCTGCCTCTTGCCTTTGGCTGTGGCTCTGCTCTTGTCAGCCAAGCTGCACTGATTGCGAAGACTTAATGCCTAGATTCAGGGTCTTTCCAGTCAGAACTGGATGAAATAATAGTAAGGGGAAGACTGAACTCAAATGAACACTTACTAAACACTTATCTTTCTGGTCTTACTCAATTCTCTCACTAACCTTGGAAAGTATGATTCCATTTCACAGATGAGAAGAGTGAGACTTAGGCACTAAGAAACCTGCAGAAGGTCTCAGTGAATGAATCAGAACTGGGACATGAGTGGAGGCTGCCTGCCTAAGAGGCCCTTGACCACACCTTTGGAAAAAGCTGGCCTCTCTCTCTGTGAGCTCACACAGCCCTCTTCTCTAAACATCATCTTGGTACCTAAAGATTCCCCCAAAGGTCATTCAGTCCCTCTTCTTTCTGCATAGGAAAGACCTATCATGGTCTTGAGCATTTGTCTTTATAACAGCACCACTGTTGGGGGTAATGCCAGGCACGGCCCTGTGCACTCGGTGTCCTTATCTCATTCAGCCATCATGATGACTGTGGGAGGCAACTGCTGTTTTTGTTCTCATCTACAGATGAAATCCAGGCGCAAGGAAGTTGTGGAGCTTGCCTGTGGTCACACAGAGGAAAGTGGCAGGACCAGGACTTGCACTTAGACATCGTGGCTCTTGGGAATTTGCCCTTCCATGCAGACGCTGCTGCAGAGAGCCATGGGGGAGCAGGCACGCCCTCTGTTATTGGCCCGGATGCTCCTTCCAGTCTGCCCCCAAGTCCTTGGCCCAGTCTGCTTCCATGGCCGCTACTGCTAAGGTGTCAACTTTGCCACCAGCACTGCCAACTCTGAGGTCTGGTGAGCTGCCAGTCCTAATCGGTGCCTGAGGGGATGGATGGGTGGGTGGCTGCCCCCAGACAGCGGGGACAAGTGTTCTCTTCTCCAGCCCTGCTGTGCAGCCTCCCAGCCCAACAGTTTCCTGGTTCCGGCCCATCGCAGCAGCTGATTTAACTCTGTGGCTGGGGGATTTAGCTGCTGTCCTGGCTCCTACTATAAATCCCTGGGCAGATAACTGAGCTCTGCATCTGCTGGTTGGAGTGAGCAGGAGCAGATGGCCACTTTGGTCCTGTTGTAGTGAGGGCTGGGCAGGTGGAAGGCTTCCCAAGGAGCCTCATGCTGAAGTGGGAAGTGCTGAGAACTCAGTGAGCAGGGCTGTAAGACCCTGGAATGTGGGGATCTAAAGATGGGCCTCCTAAAGGCGAAGGAGGGAGGGTCGGAGTAGCCATGGTTGGGGCCCTCAAACTTTCCACTTTGAGGCCCAGACGCAAGTATGGGAGCATGCACTGAGGGTGTGAGGGTGAGGTGGGGCTGGCAGGGCCCTCCGCCCCTCACGTCTTGCCTCTCTGGCTTCCTCCTGATGTATTCTTCCAACTCTTATGGCTTCTCCCTGGCCTGCCCCCTTCTGTTCCTTTCTGTTTGCCTGTTCTTTCCCATGGTGTTCTCCTCCCATCCCTAGAAAGTGCCTTTTCGCTTGGCTGACCACAGTGGTAGTACGATTGGGTTGGGACTTGGGCCTTAGTTTTGCGCCCTAGAATCTCCCTCAGCTTAGGGCCTGTCCCTGGTGTCTGTGCCATTCTATCTTGTGCTCCTCATCCGTCTTCCCTGTCCCCACTCCCTGCCCCCCACCTGCCTCAGCTGCCTCTGCCTGGGAGATTACAGACACTGAATCAGCAGCTAGCTCCAGCGTTCTGCTGACAGGGGACTTTCTGCTTCCTAGGGCTCCGTGGTGGGATCAGGATCCTCCTGGGGCTGCGGAAAGGAAGGACTAGAAGAAGAACAGGTGCAGAGGGGGAGATAAAGGGCAGAAGGTGGAAGAAATTTGGAGAGATGAAGGGGGAGGTGGGAAGGGGAATTAGAAATAAATGGGAAAAAATGAAGGGACAGTGAGGGAAGTCATACGAGAAGCTAAGGGTGGGGAGATAGGCAGAAGGTCCAAGAGGAAGGAAGAGTGTAGAGTTGGGGTGGCAGTGAGCTCTGTCCACCTCCTGTGAACCACCCAGGCCTCTCTCCACTCTCTCTTCCTTCCCTAGGCCCAGGCAGACCCACATAGACCTACGTTCACTGGACCTAGGCTCAGGGGTGCAGGCTCGGCTTGTTGGCCCCAAGTTGGGGGCTCTGCCTTCTGCCTCCCTCTCCCTTTCACGTGGTGGTTTGTACTTCATCTTGTTTGCGGGGCGGCTGGGCCTGCTCTCGGGGTTTAATGATCTGTGCCATTATTTATAGCTTTGCGCGCCGAGAAACACACTGAATTTATCGCTTGCTTCTATAAATAACCCTGGCAAACGGGTGCTCAGGGAGGAGGGCAGGATGGGGAGGGAGAAGAAAAGAAAGGAGGGGGAGGGGAAGGCAGGGGAGGTCTCTCTGGACTCTGTCCCCAAAATGGGGTGACACGTGTGGACAAGGACAGCAGAGTCCAGTGGGGCTGCCTCAGTGTGAGTGTGTATTTAAGCACCAGTTAGTGCAAGCAGGACAGAGCATGCCCCCACGATGAGGCGGGTGACTGTTTGCATGCTTCTGAGAGCATGCGTGAGTGCCTGTGCATGACTGTGTTTGTATCCAACAATGCCCTGTTGGCAGCAGTGAGGTTGGAACTGCACAGGCAGCCACAAGGGATGGCTGGTCCAATGGGGATGAGAGGCCAGGGCAGAGTGGGCTCGATGGGGCTCTGGCTCTTTTCTTTGGGGTTGGGGAGACAGGGAAAGAGAGTACTTTGATACTGTTTTGTTGGGTGCTCTATGGCAGAGGTGGCAGGAGGAAGAAATGAGGCCAGAGGAAGCAGATTGAGGCCAGTAGAAGTGGAAGTCTGCTGGTGCCCTGCAGAGGGCCCTAGCTGTGAAGGTGGGAGGGGGAGTGCTGTTGGGCCTACAGCGCTCCTCCTAGGCCCAAGCAAAGCCAAGTGGCCATCCTGCTCCCCAAGACTACCCAGGGCAGGGTTTGAGGGCTGGAACCCTGGCACCACCCAGCTGGAGTAGAGCACTTCTGTCTCCTCCCTCCCCAACCCTCGGCCTCCTGCTCAGCACATTCATGCAGAAATGGCTGCAGAAGTGATTAGCTCTGGGGAAGTGCTCTGCATCTCTAATGAGGATATTTGCATATATAATGAAGAACCTTCACAGGTGTTGGTGAAGCCTCCCCTCCTCTTTCCCCTTTCTTCTTTCCTGCCAGCTGCCACCCTGACCTGTGGCTTGAGTTAGAGGGGTGGGAGGTGATCTCTCTTCCGGTTGGGAGATGTATGGGGGGGTTCCAGATTCAGGGCTTCCCTCTGGGTTAGCAATAGTCAAGGTGAAAGCCTGTGCACAGGCAGGCCCAGCAAAGTGTGCTTGTGTGAAAGTGAGGCTTGCTCAGGCACAGAAATGCAGCAGAAGGTCATCATGCCCATTTCTGCCCAAGTGCGCTGCGGCACGTGATAATGTTCCCTGGTCAGTGCAAGTATGCGAAACACGTCGCAGGCTGCACCCAGGCCGATGCAGTGCTCTTGGCTGCCAGCGCATGTTTCACCACACTCCCGCCCTGGCATGGGCACAAGCAATTAGAGAAAATTGCACCTGCACCAACACTTCCTCCCTCCAAACAGCCCCTCCCTCCCTTGTAGAGATGTCAGTCCCTATTCAGGCAGGGGAGCCACCCTCCCGTTTCAGACCTCTGAAGCACACAAGAGGCATTTTCTTTAAAAAAAAAAAAAAAAAAGACTAAGAGGGGGGTCCTTACACCCAGATAAATGACATGGCAGGAGGAGAGAAAATGCTGGGGCCCCAGTAAGTGGCTAGGGCTTCCTGTTAGGGAAGAAGGGAGTGCCGTCCAGGGAGGAACAGAGCCAGGGTGCTGAAGTCCTCACAAGGTCATACGCAGGTTATCCCCAGCAGCCCTGGCTCTCCTGCTGCAGCACAGCCAATCCCTGGCCCCGAGGCTTCTCCTTGCCCTCCTGTTGGTCCTACTGATCCACGTGACACCACCCCCTCTGGCCGCTGCTCCGGATGATGGATGCTGCTGCTCAGCTGTACCTGTTCGGGGACAGGGACCACACAGCTCCTAATTACCTCTTCTAGAGTGAGGGCTGGGGGCTGGGCCACATGCAGCCCCTCCCTCATCTCTGGGTCGGGGCTGACATCCTGAGCTAGAGCCAGCCTGGGGCAGGCAGTCCCTAGCTGATGGGGGCGTGAGGACAGTGGCATGGGGCATGGAGTGGGGGGAGTGCTTCAGGAAGTCTGATGGAGGGAATGGGAAGTGCATCACAGCCACAACAGCAGTGACCTGAGATGTTAGGACTTTAAGTAAATGACCTTTTCCCAAGTGCTCTCTACAGAGGGCAAGACGCAGGTTAAATATGAAGGAGAAGTGCCTGGCAGTCTGGGAGGAGGTGCTCTCGAGCAACAGGCAGAACTGTGGTCTAGAGATTTGGAAGGTTTCTGAGGCAGCAAGTCACACTGGATTGTCCTTCCTGCAGAGTGGGCAACTTGCAGCCCAGTGCTGCAGCAGCAGGCAAGAGCTAGAGGAGCATTTGAGGAAGGACTTGGAGGGGTTTCTTGGTGGGGTAGTGACTACATGTTTGAGGAACTTGTCACATATTGGTGTGGGAGGCTGTGGGTCAGGACTGGCTTGCAGAGGGAGGTGAAGACCATGGCCATGGAAGGATGCGGCCACCTGCATCTCAGGGAGCCTCTGTGTGAATTTAACGATTTTCCCAGCACAAGGCCTCATGGATGGAGGGACCCTGGGCTTGAGGCAGGCAGATCTTGTAGGCTTGCTGATCCTCAGATCTATGTATCCCCAAATTGAGCAAAAAGCTGGTGAATAGCACCAGGCATTGGGGGGTGGGCAGATAGTTTTCTGTAGGTGGCAGTGCTTATGATGTCCTGGCCCTGGTAATTGCTAATCACAGTTATTTGATACTGGAGGTCACAGTAATGACAACTCCACAAGAATTCATTAGTTACAGCCTCCCATCTTTAGGGGTTCTTTGGCTGAAGGGAGAGGGATGACCTGAGTGCTGTGGTACCCAGGGTCCCAAAGGAGGACAAAATAAAACAGCCATACAGATAAGGGGGGCCTCACATGATCTAAATCAATGCCTGTAGTGAAGAAGGCAGTGATCAGGAAGCCAGCGGGAGGTGGGCTCCCAATGTCCCTGGTGAGTCCTCATCTGGGTGTGTCCTATCTCTTCCTACAACTTTCTATGGCATTTTCCTAGGGGTCCCCGCCCCAGGTTTACATGGGCCCCAGCTCGCTGGGCTGCTCAGCACTGCTCCCCTCCCCTGCTGGGTCCTCATTACCTTTCTAAGTTCGTAGGGCAGAGAATGATCAGCCCCACATTCTGGTTCTGCGTGGGGTCCTGTTGGTGTGAGGTGGGGGCTGGTGTCACATGGGCTACGCTCACTGTGTCTGTGTCTCTGCCACTTGGCAGGTTTGCTCATGTGCATGCTGGGGTACAGGGCACACAGAATGTCTGGGGGAAGTGGCAACACTCTGACCCATTCAGGGTTATGTGGGGGGGTACAGAAGGGGTGGAGAGTGAGCGAGCCATCCATCATCTTCCCATCAGAGCAGAATGGGGTAGTTTTCTGAGGCTGTTTTCTGGGCTGAGCACCATGCTAGTTTGTATGTGTGCACACATGCCCACACACCTAGAGACAACATTCACACTCACATGGGGGATCCCTGGGCTTGAGGCAGGCAGATCTTGAAGGCTTGCTGATTCTGAGATCTATGAACCCCCAAATTGAGTAGAAATCTGGTGAATAGCACCAGGCATCCTGGGGGCCAGGTCATTTTCTCCGGATGGCAGTGCTTATGATGTCCTGGCTCTGATAATTGCTAATCACTATTAGTGTGAGAAAGTCTGTCCTAGAAGCTGATACCAGGATCTCATGGTTTGGGGCTTTTTCAAGGGGAACACTACAATAGAGGACACGTAAGATTGTTTTATAATGAATCATTCAAAGAATTCTATACAAAGAGTGTAGGAAATCTGTCTACACACTAAAGACCAAAGAATCCAGCTGAGGGGTTGGATCCTAATATCCTGCATGAGTCTAGCTTAAGACCTAGAGTGTATAACAGTGCCCTCTATGAGTCCAGCAGGAGGCCTAGAGTCCACGACAGTGTTTCATGTAGGCGTGCTTCATGGATCTGTACTGGGAAGGCCAAAAGGTCAGTAGTGGAAGCTAGAAATTCTGGACCAGCAGGATGAAGGATCTATGCCAGCAGGCTGAGGGGAGCCAGGAAGCAATGTTGAAAGTAAGAACCAGAGCACCTGAGCCATCCTCAGCAACAGTGAGGTCCCAAGCCCCTCCAAGGATGAGGAAAGCTGAGTTCACATCAAGAAGGCCAACAAGACAAGCTTCTCCATGAGGCTGAGCTGTCCACCATCTTCCCCTCCAGAGCCAGGAAGCAATGCTCAAAGTGAGGCCCAGACCTCCCCGAGAGTGAACCATAGCCATCCTCTATTCCCAGGCTCCTCCTCCAGTGAGAACAACCAAGTTCACCAGGAAGGAGAGCCAGCATGACAAGGTCCTCCAGGAGGATAACCCAAGAGAACCAGCAGGAACCAGCGGCTTCTAACAGCTTTCAGAAGCTTCCCTAGGAGTCTCCCTCCTTCTTCTCCACTTCTGCCTCATGCTGCTGGCAACATCCTTCAGGCAGGCCTTCCACACCCAGCATCACAATAGCTCAGTTCAGCTGGGTGTAACAAGCTGACAGTCAGTTGGCAATCCACCACACAGGGTAAATTTCCTAATTTGCCTTTGCATGGCAGCCTTCCCCTTTTTTTGTTGTTGTCTTGAGACAGGGTCTTAAACTCATTACATAGCCCAAGCTGCCCTCAAACTCATGGCAATCTTCCTGCCTCAGCCTTCTGAATGCTGGGTCTGCAGGCAATGTGCCACCACACTCAGTTTTTATGGCATTCCCTTTTAATCTACACAAAATCCTTTACCTCCCCTCATAGCCCTTATTTGAAGCTCAGACTCCCAGATGATGTTCAGCACTTTATCTGATCTGGTCTCAAGCTGCAACCCAGCCCTGTCTCCCCTACCACTCCAATGGGAGTGTCTTGCCCTCCAAAGGTAGTGATGTGCTTTTGTATTCCTTCCTGCTGCCTGGATGGTCAGAGCAACCTCTCCCACCGCTTCACTGCTGTAGGCCTAGCTTCCCCAGGAGGCCGTTTTGGCTGCTCCTGCTTATAGCAACTTCTTCCTTAGCAGTGGCCCATGGCATTTGGAAAGCCAGTTGTCTGAGAGTTTGGGGCAGAAGGCCCTATCTCACTGGCTGTAGATCCTTGGTAAGGCAGGGCCTATATTTAGTCATCTTTATTTCCCTGGTGCCAAGCCCATGCCTGATGTCTGTAAGTGGCTGAAGACCTGGCCCCAGAGAAGGTCATCCTCCTTTACTGTGTCAAGTCCCTGCTCCTCCTTTTCTTAAGGCTCTGTGCTCCTGAGCAAGCAGCTTTTCCTCTCTGAGCATGAATTTCCTAATTGGACCAAGAGGGGCTTGACCTTCCCTACTCTGAGGTTCTGTGTGTCTGTGATGGTGAGGATGGAGACAAAGGCTCAGCTACACAGATGCACAGAGAACTTCTTTCAATACAGAGAGCAGGGAGCCAGGGGTGGTAACCAGATCAGTGGTTGGAGAATTCCTAACTTGGAGAAAAAAGCAAGTTCGTGTCAGGTGTAGGCAGATCCATAGGACTTTGGACTACTTACCTCTTGTATCCTCAGCTTAACTACACAGGACAATGAGATTAATGTCACAGGTTTTTTGGGACTTTAGAGAAGGTAACAGAGGTAGCAGTTTAATTGACACAGATGGCACACACAAGGATTGAATTATTACATCTTGTTGCCCTCCCTTCCCACTCACTCTCTAGGGGACTCCAGTCCGTTGTTTTCTCTTGCTGGTAGCTGGGAGAACCCATGTACGTCCACTCTCAGATCAGCTGCAGTAGTGACTGAGCATCAGGCCTGCATGGGGTCTGTGACTACTAGTTGTGCTGTGTCAACCTGACTAGATCACAAGCCCATGGCTGGCTGGGCAGGGAGTGTCTGGGTGGACCCTGGAGGTGGGATCTTGGCTGCTATGTGGCTCAAGTCCCCTACTTTGCTTCCCAGATACCATGACTAAATAGCTTTGTCACTTCATGCCCTTCAGCTATGGTGCTTCTCCCTTGAAGCCCACTGACCATGGACTGATGCTCTGAACTGGTGAGCCAAATAAACTCTCCTCCTTTAAGCTGTGTATGTGTACCATAATTAGTCTCAGTGGGAAAGCTGACCAATATGGTGACAGGAAAAGTTCTGAGTCCCTCAGCTAGTGTTGATCCAGTGCTTCTCATGCAAACTCCTCTAAATGCTGCTTCTAGGGCAGGAATCCTACTATATGCTTAACTCCAGCCCAGGTTCCCAGATTCCTACTCCCTTGTTTCTAAGACATCCTGCCTTCTATTCCTGACCCTGACCTTGAAGGTCTCTCCCAGCCTCAGAACTGTCCCCCTGCTTTATCCATTCCTTGGGAATACTGAGGCAGGAATTTTAAGAGATGAGTAACATTCTTCCAGAACGTAAGGAAGGGGTAGGACCTTGAGTGAGAGGATCCCCTATCCTGCATTAGAGCCATTCCCTCTCCCTCATTTTCCCATATCACCCCTGGGAGAGGGTTGGAAGGAGGCCCTAAAGTGCATCCCCAAACTTCTGAACCCCACATGACCTCAGAGGCAGGAAACTTCCTTTGCACAGAGCTGATGCATGTTTAGGGTACCCTGGGGTCCTACCCTTCTGCTCTCCTGCCTCTACCCCCCTTTACTCTCCGAGGACATTGGGGACATCTTGCTTCAGGAGCAGCTGATCAATGTATGGCATGGGAGGTTTATTCCTGAGGTCACCTCCCAACCCCACCCTGGCCCCAGAGGGAAGAGGTGAAGGATTGTGGGAAAATGGAGGAGAGGCAGCCAAGCCAAGCCTCAAAAGGAGGTGAGATGGTGACTTTCCCCCTCCTCACAGCAGCTGGGAGGGCTTAGTGAAATCTACCCTTTGTCCTAGGGAGGAAGGACTCTAGAAGACAAGCGGAGGAACCAAGAGAGGGAAATTGAGGGCAGACAGGGGTCAGCAGTTTGCTGGTGCCTGAAGTTGCTGGGCGTGAGAGCTGGAGAGATCCTGGTGCAGAAAATGCTGGTTTGGATTCAGTGAGGCTGGTTTGGCTGCAAATTCTAAGTATCTGAGTCATCGTGAGTAGGTGTGAGGACCCTAGAGGCTGAGTCATGTGTTTCTTGTTCATGATGGGAAGGCCCAGGAAAGGAAATGGGCTGGGCAAAGTGACACAGCATTGCCTGGGACCAGGGCACTGGCCTGTCCCTTTTCTTGCTCTTATTGTCCCAGCCAATCTCTGTGTGATTGCAAAACAAATGTATTCTCTGCTGTTGGTTGTGTGTCATGCTCCCTCATTATGTGTGAACTTTGACTCCCAGAATCTGCTTTGGGAGAGCACTTCAGGAAAACATGATAAAGTCTCCTAAAGCACTCCCAACAGCTTGCAAATGGCCTATGCTAAATTGTCCCTTCAAGTGAAAATTAAAGCAAATGTCTGTTTTATAGTCGTGTTTTCTTGGGCTGCAGCAATGGAGGCAGTGTGGGTGGCTCAGAAATGGGAAGAAAGGAAACAGTGGAGGCACCTGGGGGTGAAGACAGGCTGCTGGACTAAAGGGCTGTGGGCTCCATTCCCAGGCAAGCTCTTACTCTACTGAGCTATTTCCCCAGCCCGGCTCCATTCCCCTGCTTCTAACCCCCTTCCCTGGTCTGCAGAGACTGTGGTAGGACCACTCTACCGGTGCATCTTTCCTCCCACCCAGCCAGGTGTTGCCAGGAGTCCTTGCTTTCTCTGGGGCACCCCCCTTAGTGGGAGCCCTGTGATCATCCTGGAACCTTGATCTGGGGCCTGAGACTCGCCCAGGGTTTCTCTGACAGACAGGCCTCTGGGGTTGCTTCTGGGGTGCAGGAAGGAGGAGCTCCAGCCCGGGTTCCCACCCCTCAGCCCTGGCCCTGCCGGTTCTCTTCTGATGGACTTCACCTTTACCTCTGGGGTTCTGCCTGATGTTCATGTGCAAAGAGGTTCTCAGGTAATAATCACAACAGAATTAATGAATAAACCATTGGTCTACTCCAAGCTCTGCATTGTACAAATGAAACTAGGCCGAGGGCATGGGGGTGTCCTAAGGGAGGATCCATCAGGCAGGAGGCTGAGGCAGTAGGCTTGCCACCAGTTCCAGGCCAGCCTGGGTTACATAGTGGGAACCCAGTGTTGTGGGGCACAACACTGAGCCTCTGCTTTGCAGAAGAAGAGTTTGGGTAGAACAAAGTACATCCCAGAAGGCTGAGGAGAGCCTGTAGCTTTCTTAGGAGGGACTCCAGGGAGCTCCAGGGGTTCTCACTTAGAGCAGCAGTGATAGCATTATACAAAATGCCCTCCCTTTGCCTCCCCCAGTGGCTCTGCTCACCCAGAAGACCCTGCAGTAAGCAGCCAAACTTCTGTGCCCAGCCTGCAAACATCTCGGGGCACCTCCTTCCCCCAGCACCACATATAGACAGGGCCCCTTGCACCCAGCTAAGGCTGGCCTCTTCTCTGAGGCTTTTCTGCTAGAACTTGATGTTGGATCTACTTCCTCTTCAGAAGACAATTTATGGTGACAAGTCAGAGTCTCTGTTTTAATGAAGTTGCCGAAGTAGGTTAATGGGCTGTGGGTGTTTTTCATTCCCCTCCCCCTGCCCCGTCTCCACCCCTGGGCAGATGAATGATGCCTCTTCCAGCAAGAGGCAAAGCAGGGCTGAAGATCTTGGGCTTGGAATCACAGGCTCTGCATCGTCCAGCCTCTCGCTCAGCTCCTCCTCCGTGCTACTGGGAGGTGCTCGTAGTGTCTAGTCCCAGTTCCTCTGCTGTGGCCCTGGCCCAGTAGGTTCGTCAAGGTCTGCCTGGAGGGAAAGCAGGCATATTTGGGTATCCCAAATAAGGGGCAGGGTTGGGTCCATGAGCAAGAAGGAAGCAAGAATCAGGATGAATGAATTTCTTTTGCATGGGAGCCAGCCCCATAGCTCAGCGAACTAAAGTGCCTGCTCAGGCAGAGCGCAGTGGCCTGTGTTCTATCCCTGGCAGGCACGCAGGCCCTGCCCCTGGAGTGCGCTGAGACAGTGATGGGGCAATTGAGACTGGGTGGTGGTGTGCAAAAAAAAAAAAAATTTCTTTTGCATGGGAGAGGCAGGGAGGTAGAACTTTAGCTAGGACAGATGTAAAGAGCCCTGAAAACAGGCTAGTACTTTAGGGGAGCCACTGATTCTGGGAGTCTTCTAGGAGCTTACCCTGTTTCTCTAATTTATCTCAGATAATGGATATGAAGGTAAATGACTGGGTACCCCGGTCCATGGGGCTGGAACTCACTGTCATCCTTGTTCACCTCTGGAATGGCCCTCGTCCTGTCTCTGCTTGGGAGTCCCTGCCCACCTCTGTGCCTCATCCACGCTCGCTTCGTGCTTGCATGGCCCAGGAAGTTTTCCATAATAAAGATATAAGAAGTGTTCTCCTTCACCAGGTGTGGTAGCACACACCGGTGGCCCTAGCAGGCAGGAGGCTGAGGCAGTAGGCTTGTCACCAGTTCCAGGCCAGCCTGGGTTACATAGTGAGAACCTGTATTTTTTTTTTTAAAAAAAAGGAAAGAAGCAAGCATTTGCTTGGGTCTAAGGTGAAGGGCTGTCATCCCTAAAACACTTGGTCCTCTGGGAAGAGGGGTCTGTATCTGTTTCTATCCCCCTGTCCTGTCTTAGCAGCATGCAAAGCAGAGCTTGCAGAATGAGGTGGCACTCAGAGCTTGGTGTTGGTTGGGGGCGTAGACTGGGGGGAACCACTGGAGACCAGAGGAGGACCGTCCTGCTGCGTGACCCCTTGGCCTGCGCTTCTGCCCCACAGCAGCTTGGGAGTGTGCATTATTCTCTCTTACCTGCAACCATTCTGTGGGCAGCAAGTCTTCCTCCACTCCCAGGCTCCTACTTCCAGCTAGTGGGGCTGCTGGCTGGAGTTTGGGATGTGAATATCAAGGCAGGGTGAACAGAGCCTCGTGCCTTGCAGGCTCGTGCCAACTGCTCCCCTGGGTGCTCGGCACCTCTGCACCTCCTTCCCCCATGACCCCTACTTCTCCTTTTACTGCCATAGCTTCCTCACTTCCACTGGGCACAGGCAGTAGCACCAACTGGGACTTTTTGGAGTGATCCTCTAGAAACCATAGAGCACCTCTAACATGAAGCCCAGAAAGTCCTACTATGGTCTCGGGGCAATGCCACAGTTATATCCAAATCTCTACAGTGGCATCCAGAACACCCCAGAACTGTATAGTGACACCCAGAACTCAAGACCCCGGCAGTGCTACAGCACCACCCCTAATACAGCCCAACACAGGCCCCCACAGGAGCACCTCGGCCTTCTGCTCTCTGTCCTTGCTTCCCCGCCCCATGTTTTCTTTCCTGTTTCAAACAGGATGCTTTTCTCTATGGCTCCAAGGCCCTCCCTGGTCCCTGCTGGCCACTGGCCATGGCCATAGTGGTGGGAAGACGGTACATAGGGAGGGCATCCCTACTGGTGGGGCATGGGGGCCCAAGCCAGGTCTGGGAGAAGGCCCAGCTATCTGCCACCTTATCACAATGTCTGAGGGGCTCACACAGGAATTGGAAGGGTCCAGATTTATTCAGAGGGATGTGCGAACTCTGAGCAGGAGGGAGGAGCATAAACCTGGACTCAGAAGATAAAAGGCCCCAATTCACACACACTTCTAGTGTCATCTTTCCCTACTCTGTAAAGAGAGGATAGATGCGTCAAGCATTCCTGTCTTATACGTTTCTGGCAGGTGAGCAAATCACTTGGCAGGAGGCTACTTGAGCCCTTGATTTAATAGATGTAAACACCGGCAGGTCAGGCCCTCCTTGTACCTGATTGGCCAAGGACCCCTGAGGCTAGAACAGTATTCCAAACCCACTCTGCCACAATAGGCTTCAGGGTCCCTACAAAACAAGGGGAGTTGCCCACATTGACCTCTTATGGTCCTTCCCCCACCTGGTATATTTATAATTTTCAAGGTCCTTGCAAGTATCAGACAAAACGGTAAACACCAAGAAGCTCTGTCAAAGTTGAGGCTGCTTTCACTGTGCAGGGCAAGGGAAGCAGCTTTGAGATGCTCCGTGGGTCTCACTCTAGCTGAGGTCCCTGGTGGGAGATGAGGAGGCCCTGCTCCAGTGTATCCCTCTCCCATAGCCTTGCCCATGAAGGCAGCATTTCCTTCCCCCTTCCCAGCTGCCCTAGGGCTCAGGGGACTAGGCCCTGCTCAGGATGGGGCTAGGGCCCCAAGGGGCAGGGGCAGGGTGGGTGGGAGCCTCCCTCCCTCCTGAGTGGCTCCAAGCTGGAGCACAGCAATTACGAGGGAGGATTTATGTCCCTTTGCCTTTAATCGGAAACTCCGTGTCAAGAAGAAAAATCTGCACTGTCCTCCAGCCCAGCTTCCTGCTTTATCATTATTATTGGAGGAAGGTTGATTTGGAAACTTAAAGAAAAGTGGGGCTGGGGGTGGGAGCCACCAGCGAAGGGGAGGTGTGAGCAGAAGGTTGGCCTTCCTACTGTTTGTCCCAGTTGTCACAAGGGGCAGAGGGCAGGCCAGGGCCAGAGGGCCTGGACTGCAGGTGAGAAGAAACCAGAAGGATAGTAGGGGAAGGGCTTGGGACCCTCCAGCTTGAAGGGTGGGTGGGCATAGGAGACAACTGTGGGGGGAAAGGACTTGGAGAGAAAAGGTTGTGGAGGGAAGGGGCAGACAGGGCTGGAAGGGCTCTGTCGGTGGGAGAAAGCATGGAATAACCAGAGGGGCAGACGGGGCCCCTCATGATGCTGAGGAAGAGCAGGAGATGGGGATGTAGGATGCGAGAAGGGCTGGGTGTCAAGGACAGGAGAGGCACCCAGTGGCTGGCAGAGGGCAGATGACCAGAAGGAATGGCCAGGGGCTGGGGCTGGGGGTCATTGAATGAGGGACTCTGGAATTGTGTCACAGCCTATGCCTGCTTCTGCAAAGGCTCCCTGCTTCCAACCCAGCCAGGACTTGGAGCCTAGATTCCTGTCCCGTGCAGAGTGATCTGGCTTCCCATAAAGCCCCAGGTTCTACTTTGAGAACTGTTTATCATGGTGGTGGGGGATAGTGATTGGGAATTCGTCAAAGGGAAATCCTGGGCTCTTGGGCCCTTGAAGGCTGGGATAGAGTGGGAGAAGGAGATGGGCCTGTGGTCTGGGAAGGCGAGGCCCTAGCAGAAAGGCCTCCTTCAGCCAAGAGCCCTGCTTGGAGATCCCCTGCTGTCCTTCAGGCTGGTAGGATTTCATTCTGAAGTGCAGAAAGGGCTCAGCTCTGTAGTCAGACCTGCTGTGAATCCCATCTCTGGTTCTGACTGCCTGTGTGTAGCTCTGAAACTCAAGGTTTGCCTCAGCAGCAGGACAACAGCAATATTTACACAGGAGGACGTTGCAGGATTGGAGATAACTGAGAGTGGAGCACCTAGCAGGCCTTCTGAGCACACTGTTCCCATCTAGGGGTAGCACCTGGTGGATACAGCCTCTCTACTTTGAAAGCATGAATGAAGTTTTTATATATGTCTTTATTTTGATATTTGTGACAACATAAGGAGCCTGGATAGGTATCACCTTTAGTGATGGAAAGCATGGCACAGAGTGGCCCAGTGACTTGTCCAAGGTTGCCCAGTGCATCAATAGAGCATCTGGGTGAGACAGCCTCATACCACCTGAGGGGCTTGAAGTTCTCTTCCTCAAGGTCTTCTTCCTCTGTCCTCACTGGAGCCCACAACCTGCTCTGGGATTCAGGGTAGACTGTGGGTGCTCAGTGAAGTGGCCCCGCTTCTGATTCTCCTGCAGCGTGGGCCGTGCCCACCCTTGTGCGCCTCCTCCCCAGCTCCACTAAGAGGTTTTATAGCCGTTTATGAGCAATTTCTGTCCATATATCACTAGAGATATATAGCCAGGCAAATATTAGGGACCCAAGTGGAGGTTTTAAGAGGCGAGTTTTATTGCTGCTGAAAGAGCATGATAGACAGCCTGCGGAGACCCCCCTTCCCTCACATTCAGCAGTGGCCGGGCGGTGGCAGCATGGACTGGGGTTCGGCTGAGAAAAACCATCTATGAGGCTGGAGTGTCAGTCACGCTGGCACCCTGCGGCACCTGGGGAGGCGGTGATCAGGAGATAGTCTTGTTCCCCAGACAGCTGTGCAGGTGCAGGGGGCATGTGCAGAATGGAGGGCATTCCAGTGCAGAGGACCCTGAGTTCTGGTGGATTTGATCACAGAAACATGGATGGAAGTGAGAGCAACTTGGGAAAGAACTCCACATGACACAGGTCCTTGGAAGAGACTGTGTCATTTCCTCTTGCCGGAAGTTCTTAAAAACTGGATCTGGGGGGGGGGCTGAGTGTATAGCTCAGTGGTAGAACTCTTGCCTAGCAAGTATGAGCCCCTGGGTTCAATCCCCAGTATAGCAAAAATCAATAACTAAAACAACTGGATCTGAACAAAGAGACTCCTGCCCAAAGACTGAAGGTTGGACAATCTGACTTCCCACAGTTCTGGGCCCTGGCCCCTAGGATTGCTAGAAGAACCCCTGGAGGGAACATCACACTTGACCTTCTCTGGGGCTCTGTCCTGGGTGCCCGTATGGCCCCTTCCCTGTGTGGGGTGCTGGCATGGGTGAGCGATAGAGGGCAAGGAGAATCTTCCTGGCTTGCAGCATATGGAGAGAAGATGTCCCAGGGAATCCTCACTCCTGATTTAAGCAGCTCCGACAGCTTTATGGTACCTCCTCAAGTGAGCCCCCAACATTGGCCATTTAACTTTTTAGCGTCGTTTAACGCTTAGACTCCAGCAGACAGGCAGGCCTCTTGGCCCCAGAGGCAGCAGCACTAAATCAGGACACTCTGAGGCCCCGATAAATAATTTTTACAGGGCACGCAGCCCATAGATCACCAGTGGGGGTGAGGGGAGAGCGGCTGTGATATTTCAACCAATTGTCATTTGTGACTACCCCATGCTCTGACTCCAGGTTGTCCACATGGCAGCTGCTTCATAACTGTAGTTGGTTGGGGGCCTCTGCACAGGGCACGGGAAAGGAGGAAGATGGTGGCTCCACGGCCCCCTCAGAAGATGACCCTTTGCCTCCACAGCCTGGGAAAGATAAGTATCTACTCAGCACGCTGTCAGCCACAGTTCCAGTGCACCCCCCAAGGCAGCTGGCACCAGGACAGGGTAGCTTGAGACAGGATGTAGAGAGGAAGCAGGAGAACTACCTGTAAGAGAAGAGCCCTGAAGCAGGAAAAGGGCTGGGCCAGGCCTAAGGTCAGCAGACACTGGCCAGCATCTGCATGCTATTTGGTGCGAGAGACAGCCACAGAGAGAAGGAGCTGGCGAGGGAGGGCGACTGTGTGGAAAGAGACAGCGGAGGAAACAGAAAATGAAGCGGGAAAGACCCAAGAAGACTTAGAAAAAGAGACTGAGGCAAAGGGAAACACAGGGTTCAGTGCAGGGGTGTATTTTTTTAAAGCCTGGGACTAAGCCAAAGAAGTGTGGGGCCACTGGGCCCTCCCCAGCCACACCCTCCGACGCCCCTCCTGTGACTCCAGGCCTGTGTTTCCAGCCCCACACCCCACACTGCCCCCCTCCCTTCAATGCCCTTGCCCTGTCCCCTCATCAGTAAGATCCTGGGATTTGCAGGGACACTTAATCCATATGGAGCTGATTCATTCCCATCTAAATCATCTCTGTGAGCTTCCCTAAGAGCCCTCTCTTGTGCCAGCCACCATTCCTCTCCCCGGGTGATGGTGGGCTGGGGGCTGCCGGTAAACAAACCTCAGCCTCCACCCATCCATCCTGGCCTTGCCCGTCGGTCCTGTCAAGACCGTTCTCCTCCATCCTTGCTCTCTGGCTCCCCCAGCCCCTCTGTTCACCTGCCTGTCCCTTCTGTCCACTTCTCCTTGTGCCTGGTTTTCTTTTTTTTTTTTTGTTTTTTGCTTTTTGTGGAACCAGAGATTGAACTCAGGCCTTTGCACTTCCAGAGAAGCGCTTATTCCACTGAGCCATCTCCCCATGTCTGTTAATTGGAACTTTCTCTTTTCTTGTCCTGGGTGGGATCTTGAAGGGATATCTCGGACCAGAGCCTGACCTTACCATGGGCTCAGCAAGATGGGGCCGTCCTGCTTTACTGCCTTCCTAACGGAGGAAACTTGGATGGAGCCTGGTTGGCTGCTGGGGAAGTTCTCTTCCCTCTTTGTGTGCTTGAGCTTCATATATGTCTGAATGGAAGTAAGAGCAAGATTATAGGGTTCTTATTGAGCCTGAGTCTCCAGTACTTGTAACATGAGTCAGTGGAGCAGGGGAGATGCAGCCCAGGGAAATGGTCCCCCACTGTCTGCAGCAAAGTCTACTCCACTGCCCAGCACACAGTAGGTACTCTGTACTGACTGACTGCTTTCTGGCCATGATCTTGTTAGCTCACATGAATGCGTATGTATCTGATGTGTGCTGGAGAACTTGGTGGAATGCATAACCCAGCAGGTCTCATACAAGGCTTGTGAAGCCAGGCCTGGCAGCTGCCTCTGGACTAGGTTTGCAGGAAACTCTAAAGAAAATCTTTCCCTTCTGCCCTCCCACCCAAACTCATCCTCTTCTCTTTTCTCCCTTCCTCTCTACTTCCCTCCCCTCCTGACCCTCCTCCACTTTCTCTGACTCCTCTTTTTCTTCTTCCTTCTCTTCCTTCTTCTTCTCCCCTCCCCTAACCTATACTGGAGTTGGAGCCCAGGGCCTCAAGAATGCTAGGCAAATTCTCTACCACTGGGCTACACTCTCAGTCCCCACCCAGACATCTTAACCAAGGCTCATGGGTAGAATTTTCCCAAATGACTTGGTTATTACAGGGCTGGGGAGGAGGAGGAAGAGGAAGAAGAAGAGAAAGAAGAGGAGGAGGAGGAAGAGGAAGAGGAAGAGCAGCGGTCTGGTGCAGCCTCCCATGGTTCCAAAGTGGATCACTTGTTTGGGGGAAGTCTTTGAGTTATGTGAAGAGCAGGGAGTACTAGGGCCTCAGTACTCCCAGCCCTAGCCTCAGGCTTTCCAGGCCTCAGATTCTTTTTTTCTTTTCTTTTCTTTTCTCTTTTTCTTTTTTTTTTTTTTTTTTTTTTTTTTTGGTGGAACCCGGGATTGAGCTCAAGCCCTTGCACTTGCCAGGCAAGCGTTTATTCTACTGACCCATCTCCCTGGCACCCCCCTTTTTTTTCTACCTGATTCTTATCTCAGCCTGGAGTGGTGAGTCCGTGTCCAGAGCCCCATAGGAGTGGAGAGACAGGAGCAGGTCCTCTGGCCTGTCTCAGTTTCGCAGTGGGAGTGGTGATGAGTCTGTTTCTGCAGAGGAGACAGGTTGGACTCTGGTACCCTGCAGGAGAGATGTTGGCATGGTGATAGGGAGGAAGTAGAGTGATAGGGAGAAATGAAGGCTGTGCCTGTAACAGGTGTGTTCTTTTTTGTGTGTATGTGTCTTTTTGAGACAGGGTCTCACTATGCAGTTCAGGCTGGCCTTAAGCTCATTTTGTAGCTCAGGCTGGTCTCAAACTCACAACAATTCTCCTGCCTCAGCCTCCTGAGTGCTGGGATTACAGTCATGTGCCACCACGCCCAGCTAACAAGTGTGTTCTTACCTGGATTCCACAATAATGACAAATGAGTGAGGGAGGAGAGGGAGATGGGGACAGGAGCTTTCAGATACTTACAGAAAACCGAGCTTCACCACTCACCATCCCCTCCCTTGACACCCAGGGCTCCTTGGGAGCATCTGTTCCGCCCTCAGACCAGGGCAGATAGGAATCCCACTGCAGGAGTTCTCCCTGCTCCCTACAGTTTTTCCCCTTGCTTTTGGACCCCTCCACAGTGTCACTGTGAGTGCATGGGACAGGTGGGGCTCTTCCAGATGCTACCCATCTGTGAGGACCCCTTGCATGCCCCTTCCTCCTACAGAGAGAGGAGGCTCTCATTCTGACCAGAAAGATGAGAAGGGTAGGATGGAGGGAGAGGGGCTGGAGGGCCATGGGGAAGCTCACCACTTGCCCCAGTCGTGTGAACATATGTGTGGGAGGCAGGGGCCTGCAGGTGGCAAAGCCCAGCTTAGGAATGATGAAGTGTTTTTTTTTTTTTTTTAGCTCTCTGAGCTAGAGACATATGGGGTGTATAAGACCAGGCAAAATGAGAAATTATTGCCAAGAAAGAGGACGTGTGGGAATAAGAGAAAATCCAACCCAGGGAGCCCCAGTGCCATCCACCCCCACCCCTGTTGTGACTTGACTCATCTGCACTGACTGGATTAAAGTTCACGGGGAAGGAGGAGGCCTGAGAACCATTCCTCGAGGCTTCTGAAGGAAAAGTTGATCCCCAAAACGTGCATTTCCCCAGCATTACACAGAGCAAGGGGAGGTAGGGACAGCTGCTTACAGTATCCAGGTGGGACACCAAATAGAAACTTCCCCATCTTCCTCCTTCTGTCCTTGATCACACCTCTCTCCCCTCCTTTTTGTCTGGTTTAAGGGAAGAACAGCGCTGTTTTTCCATTGCCCTGAGTATCATGGCTCTCCCCAGCTCCGTGCAGCAGCTCCCCCAGTTTGCCTCTTCTCACATTCCTTTCCCTAAGTCATCCCAGGCCCCCTTTCTCCACGCAGGCCCTGCCCTCTGAGAAAGTCCACTTACCCAAATTGGCCTCTGGTCAAAGTCCTTTTGGGTCGGCTTCTGGGCTGGTGCCTCCATCCACAGCGCTGTGAACTCTTCTGTCTGTGCTCTAGTGCCATGTAGCCAATTGAGGCTGTGACCCTCCCAGCCTGCGGTCAGCAGGGCCTCAGGAGCAGCCTGACATTCCCTGTAGCTAAAGCTCCTCTTCGCCGGACATGGTGGCGCATGCCTGTAATCCCAGCACTCGGGAGGCTGAGGCAGGAGGATTGTTGTGAGTTCGAGACCAGCCTGAGCTACAAAGTGAGTTTAAGGCCAGCCTGAACTGCATAGTGAGACCCTGTCTCAAAAAGACAAAAAAATAAAAAAATAAAAAAAAAATAAAGCTCCTCTTCACCTCAGGAGGCGGGAGTATGGAGCAGGCTGAGAAGACCAGGAGTGGGGATGAGGCGGCTTCCTCTGGGGAGCCCAGCTTCTGCCGTAGCAGGGCCCGAGGCTAGGCAACTGGCAGAACTGAAGTCTCTTAAAGGAAAGATTTCCAGGGTTTTGGTGAAGGCCTTGGAGATGGGGTGATATTGACCTTTTCAAGCTGAGGGAGCAGAAAGGCTAGTGAGCCTGGAAGGGTCCACCGCCATCCTTGCAAGGCTGATCCAGACGAGGGAAGCTTTGCCCACCCTCTCATTTTAGTACTAGGGATTGAACCCAGAGACCTAGAGGAGCTCTACCACTGAGCTGCATCCCCTACCAATCCCACTTTGCTTTTTGTTTACTTTTTTGAGACAGGGTCTCCCTGTGTAGTCCAGGTTGGCCTCAAACTCACAGAAACCTTCCTGCCTCAGCCTCCCAAGTGCTGGGATTATAGGTGTGTGCTATAGCACCTAGATTCTCCTGCCTTGTTTTGAGAGGGCAACCTGCTAAATTTCCCAGGCTGGCCTTGCACATGCAGTCTTCCTGCCTCAAGCCATTTCCTTTTTTTTTTTTTTTTTTTTTGTGGTGGAAATGGGGATTGAACTGCCATTTGCTATTTTAATTGCACAGACTCACCTATGTTCAGTCTAATTTTTTTTTCTTTTTTTTTTTTTTTTTTTTTTTTTTTTTTTTTTTTTTTTTTTTTTTTTTTTTTTTTGAGACAGGGTCTCATTATGCAGTTCAGGCTGGCCTCGCACTCACTTTGTAGCTCCGGCTGGTCTCAAACTCATGACAATCCTGCCTCAGCCTCCTGAGTGCTGGGATTACAGGCATGTACCACCACGCCCAGCAACATTTTTCAAATATTCATGTTTTGGTCAGAAATCTGTTTTTTTTTTTTTGTTTGTTTGTTGCTTTTATTTGGGGTTTTGCTATGTAGTTCAGACTGGCCTTGAATTTACTATGTAACCCAGGCTGGGCTTGAATTTGTGATGATCCTCCTGCCTCAGCCTCCCGAGTGCTGGGATTACAGGCATGAATCACCACCCCTGGCCAGAAATGTAGTTCTTGAGCTTTCTCTCCTAGGCTCTAGATCTGGACATTTTTTTTAAGAAACCAATTTGAACCCCATTTCATGATGCCAGAAGAACAGAGACATAGAGCCATTTCCGGACAGCTACACAGCAAACTAGCTAGAGGCTGGGAATGCCCCTGCCACCTCCTGTCAGGATCCTCTTCTCTTCTCTTCGCTGGATACAGAGAGAAAGGATGTGATACTAGGGGAGAGGGCAGAGTTGGTGAGGGCTGGAGGAGCACCCCCACCCAGCCAGCCCAGATCCAGATGTGCACATGATAAACTGTCTGCACAGCCAAGGACCCTCCCTCCCAAGGAGAAAATCCCACAACTGGGGAACATCTGGATCAAACCACAGTCATGAAAGCACAACATCAAACGAGGGTTTCTGAGCACCCTCCCAACAGGCCCTGGTCCAAGAGAAATTGCAGATCTTCCTGCTTGAAGCTTTTAAGTGTCACAGAACCCCTGAGTTTGGGATCGCTCCTTATTCACAGGAGACAGATGTCCCGAGTGAGCATGGTTGGGTTTGATTACCCCAGCAGGAAAGGATATGTGTGACCCGATCCTGGCCATGCTGGGGTGGGGGTAGCCTGGGACTTAAAGCTGTGATCAGGGGCTCCAGCAGTTCAGGCTTGGGGGGGGCGGGTGCTGGGGAGCAAGGGGACAGGTGGGCCTTTTAAAATGTGCCTACATCAAAGGTTTGGGTACGCTCCATTCCCAGCTCTGGCGCCTGGGGCAGGGGAAAGAAAGCAGTGATTTCACCACATAACTGCACGTAGGGCGGATCTGGGCCTGAGAACTTCTGGGGAATGTGCAGAGGGGAGGGTGCTCCCCAGAGGGGAGGAAAGGGCAAGGGGTTTCTCATTTCCAAAATAGCCTACCCAGGCCAAGAAAAATTGGCCATATGCTGCCTCCCCTCTACTCCACACCCTGTGGAGTGAGAGCTGGAGGGGAGAGGTGCATTCTTCCAAAGTGAGGGGACAAAGGAGCAGCTGCTGCAGGGGGAGGGCAGGCACTGGATCAGGGGTGGAGAACTGGGGAAAGTGGGACCATATTCACAAAGGCAGAAAGGAGGAAAGCTGAAGAGTGCATGGGCTCTTGGCCTTGTCTACGCCCTGGCTTTGTCCAGTCTCAAGAATCAGCAAACATCATAGTGGTGGGGGATGGCTGGTGGCAGGTGGGGCCGTGAGGTACCTCAGATCCTGCAGGAAGGGCAGCTCAGATGTGGCCTGGCCATTAGTGAGACAGCTGATAGTGGCACTTCACGGTGACTTTGGTGTAAGAAGCCCATGGTTTATTTTTGAATCGGAAGATAAGCTTCCCTGGTCAGGGCAAGAGAGAAGAGGGGCTTACCTTGCTGCTTAGCAGTTTACATCGCCTATCTCCCTTTAGGAAGCTGGCGCTGACCTTCCCTGGCCCAGAGAGCTTTAGGTGGATACCTGATGCTCCTGTGTGTGTCCGCTATTGTTCTTTACACATTACCTTACTAGGATCTGTTTCACCTCCCATCTAGGCTGTCAGAGCCTTGGAGGTGTTGGCCTTCCTGTGTCCCACGTGGCAGCACGGTGCGCAGATGCTCAGCAATAAAGCCACTGAAGCCAGAGCGCCTTCTCCCAGGTTACTGTTCTGGAGGGACAGAAGACAGCCCATCTCCCATGCTCTTGGAACTGAGGACTGTGGTTGACAGCATCTCTCCTGCCTCTGAAACTTACTTTTTTGGGGGCTGGGGAGATGGCTCAGTGGAATAAGCACTTCCCTGGCAAGTGCAAGGGTCTGAGTTCAATCCCTGGTTCCACCAAAAAAAAAAAAAAATACTACTACTAAGAATAATAATAATAAATAAATAAAATGTGCTTATAAAAAAAGAAACTTACTTTTAGTAAGGCTCTCATTGGGTTTATTATTATTATTATTATTAATTATTATTATATTCTAGGATTTGGAATGGGTGTATCTTTTCTTGGTCATGTGAGACCAGATATTTGTTGAGACCAGGCTGCTTCTACTCTTTTTTTGTACTGGGGATTGAACTGAGGGCCTTGCGCTTGTCAGGCAGGTGCTTATGCTGCTGAGCTATATCCCAGCCTTCACCTCCACTCTCTGTGTCAGTCCAGGTCAGTTGGCTGCGGACTGGCTGGCCCTCTCCTCTGAGTGCTAGCAGCTTCACTTTGATGCAGAAGCTTCATGTGGAACTTATGTGGCTGAGATTCTGTGCCTTGCGCTATCCTGACCCTCCTTAGTGTGTGTGTGTGTGTGTGTGTGTGTGTGTGTGTGTGTTAGTGTTACCAAGCAATAAACCCAGGGCCTTTGTACTGGTGCAAATCCCCAGCTTAAAAATTTTTTTTTCATATAGGGTCTTGTTATGTTTCCCTTGCTAAGCTGAAACTTGTGATCCTTTTGCCTCAGCCTCCCTGAGAGCTAGGATTCTAGGCAGGCGCCCGCCAACACACTTAGCAGAATTATCTTAACTTAATGAGTAGAAAAGGAGACCCTGTCCTAGGAAGGAAAGGACATAGGGTCCTGGATGGCTTCTGCAAGATGAAAGAATGAGTGTTTGAGGGAATATTTTGAAGAAGACAGAGGCCAGTGGGGTTTATTCAGTCTTTGGGAAAAACAAGGATGAAAGAAATGGAGAGGAGGGGCAGTCACAGAAGAACAGCCTGTGGATATGCACAGCAAACTGCAAGGAGGTGATACAGCTTTGCCTGCTGGTGAGAACCCAAATGTGCGGCTGGCAGGCCACATGTCCACCAGCCCCCTGGGTGACTCTAAACACTCAGAATTATGCCCACCCCCCTCCCCTGACTCTAGGCCAGATGGGGTTCGAAGTCTCTCTGATTTCAAGATCCAGACTGACATGGGCTCTGGCAGCATCACCCAACACCACACCTGGGTCAGACAAGCTTTGCTCTATACTCTGGGGGTCCTCCCGGGGCCTGGAGCTGCCTTTGAAGTGGATAGAGAAAAGATTGGTGGGCTATGTGCTGTGCCTAGATCTCCTAGGTGTCAAGGAGAAGGGAAGGATTTCCACTTTGAACCCTTTTCCAGGGGCTGAGGTGTTGACACCTTAGCTGTCAAAACTTGAGTTTCCATCCTTGGAGGTGCTTGAGGCTGGTAGATGCCGGTCACTGCACTCTTGGGCCACAACTCCAGGCGGTGTCCCCTGCGTGGAGTTCCGTATGCCAGACACGGTACCTCCTCTTCCCACAAGAGGGAAGACAGCTGGCTGCCCGAACACCCTTTGGAGACCAGGGTTCTGTCAATCTAAGATCTAGCAATGGAGCAGAGGACAGAGAAATGGACAGAAAGATCTCCTAAGGGGGAGCTCGCATGAGAACTGAGCTCCAGGAAGTGGGAGCCACCTCTTGGAACAACCAGTCCATAGAGCAGTGTGCAGCCAGAGGAGGTCAGTGGGAAACAGAAGGGAAAAATTCACCTGGGAAAAGAACACAGTCCTAAAGTCGATGGATGGAAAAGGGTCCTGCGCAGGTTGGCGGGCAGTGGCCTTGCGCGGTGAATGGGAATCAGCCTCCGTTCCAGTCTTCGAGTTGGAAGCAGAGTGGCCCGGCCATGCTGGTTACATTTGTGCATGGAAATTTGCTGAAATCAGAAACGGGATCCTGACCCAGCTGAGGGTCAGGAATCTGTTTCCTTCTCTTTTTCTTCCTAAGGAAGCTCAGTTCATTGTTTAGGATGAAAAATAACAGCCAGATGAATGAAAGGAGAATCATCAGGAATGACAAATAATGTGCTCCAGATGTGACCACAGAAAGCTGGGTCTGAGGAGCAGCGGCCTTCGTCCGTCCGAGCAGTCACCTTGCAGGGAGCTCTGCGGTGCCAGCGGGCTGCAGGGACCCAGCCTGCTGCAGCTCCTCTGCTAAAGTGGCCTTCAGAGTATATGCCCTCATTTTGTAAATTATCTTCATTGATATCCTTTGACTTCTTTTGAATCTGACCTTTAAAAATTCATAGTTAATTCTGATAGTCTTGAATATTTTGTAAATTGTTTCTAAAGTAAACAAAACAAAACTTTTTTTTTTTTTTTTCTGTGTGTGGTACTGGAAATTGCAGCCGGGGTTTCCCTCATGCTAGGCAAACACTTTCTCTTTCTCTTCCTGCTTCCTCTTTTCTTCTCCTCCTCCTTCTTCTTCCCCTTCTCCCACTCCTTATTCTTCTTACATTGTGAGACAGAATCTCCCGCAATTGTACAGGCTGGCCTTCAACTTATGATCTTCCTGCCTCATTCTCCTGAGTAGCTGGAATTACAGGTGTACACCCACCATACCTGGCTCTGGCTGTTACTTAAATTTTTACAGGTTCTCCCTATATAGGTCAGGTTGGCCTTGAACTTACTTATGTAGCCCAGGCTAGCCTTGAACTCAGGCAGTCTTCCTACCTTGGCCTCCTGAGTGCTGGAATTACAGGCATATGCCTCCACACCTGGCTTGTAAAGTAAAATTTTAAAGGAGAATGTTTTGGGGCTGGGGAAATGGCTCAGTGGAATAATCGCTTCCCTGGCAAGTGCAAGGGCCTGAGTTCAATCCCCAGTTCTGCCATAAATAAATAAATAAAATAAGGAGAGTGTTTTAATCACAAGAACATTGGGGCTGGAGAGATGGCTCAGTAGATTAAGTACTTCCCTAGCAAATACAAAGGTCTGAGTTCAATTCCTGGTTCTGCAAAT
>PVKA01012535.1:0-57519 GCA_004027165.1 Ctenomys sociabilis | reverse complement strand
GTTGTAGAAAGAAAAAATCAGGATGTGTGTGTATAGACAGTACAGTTGGGATAGATAACGCTGTGCTTCTACATAATTCTATGAGAGGCAAGATCTGCACTAATGGTGGTTGGACAGGATATTATGTCGGCTTTTAGTGCTATGGTCATCCACTAGGTAAATAATTTTTGAATCTTTGATATAATTCAGCTATAAAAAAACCTGTAAATATAATTTCATGTATGCACCTTGTACAGTACCAAAACGTTATGAAAACAGTTTGCAGTGTATTAATTCATCGACTCTGTATGGTTAAGGTGTCTTGAAACTGTCTGATTGACATTTGTATTTTAATAAAATAAAAATAAATGGAAAAAAAAAATTCATGAGTAGTCATGCATTGCATAATGAGATTTTTGTCAATGATAGACCATATTTACAATAGTAACCTCATAAAATAATCAAACTGAATTTTTCTTGCCTAGTGACACGATGGTTATGATTAGACCATAGAAAACTATGCTACTCTTGCAGTTGTGGAAATGCTAGTGTAAACAAACCTACTGCACTAACAAGTATATAAAGGTATAGCACATATAATTATGTGCAGCAGCTGTGTAGTAGACCATACTATCTAAGTGTATTTGAGTCCACTATTGAGTGTGTGTTTGTGTGTGTGTGTGTGTGTGTGTGTGCATGTGGTGTGGATGTGTATTGGATAGTGGCTGCTTGGTTATAAGTATTATTGGAGTTGAGAAATATCAACATAGAACTACCACTAAGAGTTTAGCTTTTCTCTCATTGTTACATATAATAGAATATAAAAGCTAAAGGACTTTTTATGTGGAGCTTTATATTAATAATATTTCTTCAAAGCTCAAAGCAATTGACTCAGGCCTCTCTAAAGATTTGTCAAATAAAATGAGTCTTTTAATTAAGGAAGTTGTACAATATCAAGATCGCCACTGTACTGAAGTGAATTGCTCTAATACAATTGTTCTAATTGCATTTGCATTATATTGATGATTACTAAAATGCATTCTGATGCTGAAAGGTTAAATCATTTTGCTATGATTAGTGAAATCTTATTACTGAGCTCCTTGGAAATGTTCAAGCATTTTCTACTTTGCAATAGGAAATAAATTTGATTTATGCCTTTTATAAGTTATGTCATCCATTATGAATAGCTCATTTTCTTCTAATATTTTGGGGGAAGCTACAGAATAATTCAGAAATACATCTTTTGTTTCTTAGTATGAATTCAGATAAAACAGATGGCCTCTCCATTCCAGAGTTTTGCTACATCCTAGCTCACATGATCAAAGAAAAAATCATTTTTGTAAATTGCTTTTGGAAATTTCACAGGGCTTTGAAATTTCCAAATACATCAAATCTTCAGTTTTTTTGTTAACAAAAAGAGTGCTTGAAAAAAGTCTTGTTCAATATACAAATGGAGCATCTGTGCCGCTTCATGTGAGCTCTGGCTTTCTTGCTTGTTTATAAAGACAGAAGCAGAATGTCCTAGCAAGTGTGGCCTGCTGAACTTAATGTTCACTGTATTTCCTCTTTAATCCCATTAAAACAATGAAATGAACTGAATAAGGGATAAAATTATATTAATACAGGGGAAGAAATGAAAGTCATGGAAAAGAAATCAACAAAAGGCAGATAAGTTTAGGAAGCCCAGAAATGAATGAGTTTGTGAAGACTGACCTAACAGGTATATCAGAAACACAAGCAAAAGTCTCCTAACCCCAGAAGCAAAACAACAACAACAACATATGACTTCAAACTTTCAGATATTTCAGGAAGCTAAGACTTTTGAAAGTGAAAACTAGGGAAAATCTTTAAGAGGAAAGAAAAGAATTGATTTAAACTTTATAAGAACATGAACTTTTAGTTCCAGATCTCCTTGCCCAAGCCCTTTGAGTGAAGAGCTGCCTTTTTGCATTCTGACTGGGTCAGAAAATGTCAAAAGGTTCCTCCAAGAACTTCAGGAGCCAGGACTCTAGGCACAATTGGTGCCTTTCATGGGACATTATAGGAAGAAAATGAAGATAATGGGAAGGCTGGACACCAAATGGTCACAGAGCTTGATAACTTGAGAGAGAGGAGGTCCAACCATTCTGTTGAGCAGCAGACAGAAGATGTGTCTCTGGAGAAAAAACATAACTTCTCCAAGAAAAAAGATGACATCCAAGGCAGATTTATTATCATTTCATCCTATAGTTAAGGCCATTAGTCAATAATATCCACTGCAAATTAAGATCCAAACACTGCTTAATGTCTCATTTTTATAAACACTGAAGAAACTCTATTATTCTTGTAAAGCAAAGTTCACAACAACAATATAAAAGAAAAACATTGTAAAACCAATAAAACATGACTCAAAAAAATACAGAACTCAGAAAAAACTATTTGAAAAAACCTCTGTACCATTGAGAAGTCAAATTGCATGCACAGAAGAAAGTACTTTTAGGAAAAAATAGATACATTCATGGTACTGTACATTAAGAACAAATAGTGATTTAAAAACTGCAGAAATTTAGCAAGATAAAGTGAATAAATCACCTAGAAAGTATAATGCAACTCTTTAAGTCAGGCTTCTCTTTGTCCAAGTGTACAATATTGCCTCATCCCTAGAAATTCGCACCTGAATAAGCCACCCTAAGAAATGCCTCAGGAAAGAAGGGAGGGAAAGCAAGCAGAAAAGGAATGAAAAATAGTTGGGTTTTGTACAAGTATCAACTTCCCAGGACAAATGTAATCAGTACGCACTCCAAACTCATAGGAAAATAGGTAGAACAATTACATGGGCTTTGCAGGACACCCAGCAAGAGACCAAGAAAGACATGAAGCCCATATAAGCCTGTATCTCCCATCCCAGACCAGGTGTGATCTGGGAAGCCTACTCCTGACAAGCGCATTTTTCCCATATGTATAATATGACAGTTCTAATTGCCTTACACCTGATACAGTGAATGCATAGCACCTGGAGCAGTGCCCAGCATGCATACACCCTATGCTGATATTCCTCTTTCAAAAAAACAAACCAACCATATACATTCTAGTGTTTTCCATAAATGGACTCTTACAAGTGTCTACTTGCACTTCATTTTTTTAGAATCCTCACTGCTAAAGTGGAGATGAAAATAATATCATCATACATCCCAGAAGCACATTACAGGCAGCTGCATATTACATATTCCTTATTCAACTGATGTTACTTATATAACTTCTAACACAGAAGCATGATTGCCTTAACAGTAAAATAGTAAGAAGAAAGTTTGTGTGTTAAAAATACTATGCATAACAACTTGTCAAAGATTGTGTATAATTCTAATTTTATTTAATCTAAATATAATCTTTCTGAAATTTGAATTTATAAAACCTAAAGTTTATTTGTGCAATGTGCTTCAATTTTTGAACATTGATGGACATTAATATTTAACACAGAAAATCAAATCATTTCACAAAACACTTTTTAAAAACTGTGTTCAGGGGCTGGCCAAATAGCTCCGTAGATTAAAGTGCCTGCTTAGGCAGATGCAGAGGCCAGGAGTTCGATCTCCAGGCCTGTTGTGCCAGCTCTCGCACTGGGGTGCGCTGAGAAAATGATTGAGACTGGGCATGGTGGCGCGCGCCTGTAATCTCAGCACTTGGGAGGCTGTAAACTGGAATATCACTACGAGTTCAATCTGCAGTGAGACCCTGAACACCCTGTAGACCCTGTCCTAATTTAAAAAAAAATGCTGTTCAGTTAAGAGAACTCCATTTGCATTGTCATAAATGTTGTAGATGTCATACAGCAAATGTGACATGTCATGGTTTGCTTTCTGAAGAGAGATAACTCACTTATAATAGTTTCCTACGGGCTGTCAGGGTTATTGAGGTTGCTTCGGCAGCATATCTGGGTTGATAATAGTTATATATGTCTCCAAACTCATGTGAAAACAAACCTCCAGAGTTAGTCCATAGAAATCAATTCTAATCTCCCTTCTAGTTCTCTAATAATCTATTCTCTTCTGAAAGGTATTTATTAACTGCAAAATAACCAACAATAAATAGCAACTGGCTCACTTGTATAAAATCTTAGGGAAATTTTTATATTTTCTGTATTTTAATTAAATTTCTCTAATTCTTTTTGGAAAATTTTGGTAAATGATTTAATTCAAATTTAATAACTAATGCTGTATACATTGTGCTATTCCTTGAACTATGGAAAGACACACAAATACAAAATTTAAAATGTCAATTGCAGAAAAGTGTTTTCCTGAAAAATATTCCAATATTTTTGAGAGGTGCTGTATTTAAAGATTAAGAACATACAATCTAGAACTATACACCCTGGTTTGCAAATTCTTCTCTACTAATTTTTTTTCTGTGATATGAACGGATTATTTAATTTCTAACATTTTTCTTCTCTAAAAAAGGTAATATTGTTTACCTGTCCTGCAAGTTTATAATATAGAATATATCAGTTATCATCACATATAAACTATTTTAAGTAGAATTATTATCACAAAGTAAGCACTATAAAGTGTTACTATGATAATACATAAATGTGTCAAATTTGATTAAATACTAGTTATTATCTTTACGATAATAAATTTTAGAACATTGAAAATGTTCTCATTTAGAACATGAATTTTATATCTACAATGAAGTTGAATTGTATTTTTTAAATTTGGTTAGTTTTTGAGATACACATCAGAATATGAGAAACACTTTTTTAATGCAATAATGAAATTTTAATAATGTCAACTGTCATGCTAGATGATATTCAGCTTTTTAAATATCACTACCTCATGCAGCCAAGACTTCTTGGGGGAAAATAAGAAGCACCACATCCTGCTTGTGTGTCTTGTCTCAGAAAGAGAACTTAGTGTCCTTCTTTCACAAGAAAACATGCACTTCCAGTATGGTAGAATATGAGTAATTGTCTCTTGATTTAGTTTTTGATGTAGTCAAAACACATCTTTAATTATATATAATGCTTTATGAAGAAATTCATTATCACACCCACCAACTTGACACATATTTTTAACTCATATTCTGCTAAAGAAGCAATTTCATGGTGTCTTCAAAAGAAAAGTAAATAAATAAGAATATTTTTCCAGATATGATTCATGACAAGAGTTCTACAGACCTTGCTTTTCTTTGTCAAATAATTCCTTTCAAGTGTTATTTTTTTTTAAGAATTACATAATGACTCTCATTTTCTGCCAGAAATTTAGACAGGATATGAATTTGACATCATGTGCATGGTGAGAGTGTGGAAGAGATTCTGAGAATTCTATTTACTTTCATTGCAAAGGTCAGAGGAGCCAGTGTTTGAAACCAACTGGCTGACAGCCTTAGCTATTTGGAAACCTGTGTGAACATTTCAAAATATGTGTGTACATATTCCTCTAATAAATCCTTTATGAGACAGAGAACATAGTGTCCACCTAAACTTACAGTTGCTTTTTTAATGGAACTTTGTAAATAGACACAATTGCTGAAAAGTATGATATAACCTGGGTGAGTCAGGGAGAAAACAGAATTTAAATATGGAATTCCATGAATTATTTGTGTGTCACAAATTCTGACTCAAATGAATTACCAAATGATCCTCCAAGGACTCCTTAAAATTCAATAGCTCCTTATGTCTGCCTGCTTATGTCTCTCAAACTATGTCAATGAGACCTAACTCACCAAGATAGTTACTGTAGAATGTGCAGTGCTATAACTTTATGTCTATGCTTAACATAAAAATGCCACTTTGAAGAACTCAGCTGTGTGCAGTAGAAGTGGTGGTTATTTTTCCTTAAAGCCTAACAGCTCTTAGGTATGGTTTAATTCATTCTTCTTTTGCCAAAACTTTAGAATTTGGGAGAAGGGAAATGGAGTGAGTCTAGGAGCTCTAGAATGCTCTACTAATCATTAGTAACTAATATTGATTAAGTATTTCTAGTGTGTCAAGGGTATATCAGTGCATGCACTGCTCTTAGCAACTCTGCAGGGAGTACCATTATTAACATAATTTTACAGATGGGAAATACTATGCCTGATGTCACAAACTTTAGGAAACACTAATCTGTCTAGGGTACTTACTAACACACTGAATTTCAGTGTGAGTGCTTTCAATGAAAGTATAAAAGTCTTCTCAGAAAAGAACTTCAGTTGGAGAATGTTGGATCTGGTGTCTCTGCATCACCCCCTCTCTCCCTCTCCATCTCCGTCTTCCTTTTCTCCCTCCCTCTCCTTTTTTGTTCCCTTTTCCCTCTCTTTTCTCCAATCTACTCAACACATTTTAGTAAAATGCTTCTTCATACACATTTCTAAGTATCTCTAGTGCTGGAGTTGCTACCTCTGAGTCTGGACCTGAGAAGCGCATGCCCCGACACCCACCCCACATGCACATCTGTTTCCTTTGGTTCTAAATCCAAGGCCAGTCTCAAGGATCAGCTGATTGTGAGTCTCCTTAAGGAGGAACAGGTGCCACAGAATAAGGTCATGGTTGTTGGGGTTGGTGCTGTTGAGTGGCCTGTGCCATCAGTATCTTAATGAAGGATGTGGCAGATGAACTTGCTCTTGTTGGCGCCGTGGAAGACAAATTGAAAGGAGAGATGGTGAATCTGCAGCACTGCAGCCTTTCCGATCTTAGAAAATCGGAAGTTGTCTCTGACAAAGATTATAGTATAACCACAAAATCCAAGATGCTTATTATAACCCCTGGGGCACATCAGCAAGAGGGAGAGAGCTGTCTTAGTTTGGTGCAACATTAATGTGAATAACTTCAAGTTCATCCTTCCTAATGCTGTAAAGTACAGTCCCAACTACACGTTGCTTGTTGTGCCCAACTCAGTGGACATCTTGACCTCTGTGGCTTAGAAGATACGTGGCTTTCTCAAGAACCATGTTTTGGAGTAGTTGCAACCTGGATTCAGCCCGGTTCCACCACCTGATAGAGGAGGCTAAGTGTGAACCCACTGACCTGCCATGGATTGCTCTTCGGGGAGCACGGAGAAGGTGGTGTCCCTGTGCGGAGTGGTGTGAATGTTGCTGGGGTTGCCCTAAAGAAGCTCCATCCTGAGTTAGGATCTGAGGGGGACAAGCAGCACTGGAAAGAGATGCACAAACTGGGCTGTCGGTGGTGGATTTGGCAGAAAGTATGATGAAGAATCTTAGGAGGATGCATCCAATTTTTACCATGATTAAGGGACTGTATGTAATAAGGGATGATGTCTTCCTTACTGTCCCTTGTGCCCTGGGACAAAATGGGATCTCTGGTGTTATGAAGGCAACTCTGATGCTTGAGAAAGAGGGGTGTTTAAAGAGGAGCGCAGATACCCTGTGGTCGATCCAAGAGGGCGCAGCGGTTTTAAAATTTTCTAGTATTACCACATCACTGGCCAGGCTCCCAGAGGGTTCAGTTGGAGGTTTGCCAGCTGTCCTGTTTATCTGATGCATGGTTGACACCATACTATTGAGATGCCCTGGAGAAAGCATCAGGCTCCCAAAGTTAGAAGTAGAAATGGTTCATAGGAGCCGGCAGCTCTGCCATGATGGTGGATGGTGCTGCACTTGTAGTCCTGGCTAATATGAAGTAGCCCAGAATCTCCAAGATGCTGCAGCCAGCGCCGCACAAGACCCAGTCGCCTTCAGAGAGACGTGTGGTACTCTGTTATGTAGCGTACCACCAAGCCTTGTCTGACCCTTCCCCAGTTGGCCCACAGTGTGCAGATCCAATACTGCAGGTCGTGTGTGTAGCTATTTTAAAGGATTTTGTGTTATACATAATAAAATTCTGATATAGATAGATAGATAGATAGATAGATAGATAGATAGATAGATAGATAGATATAGTGATTATATTGTCATATAATGCAAAAAAAGGAAAGATACCGTGTGAACAGTGCAACCCAGTGTCATACCAACTACACACACACACGCACACAAACACACACATATATAGAGAGAGGGGGAGAGAGAGAGAGAGAGAGAAAGAGAGAGGGAGGGAGGCAATTATCTGAAACAGCAACATACAAATACTCTCCCCAAGAGAGAAAAGAGCCCTTGCCATGTGCCAGACCATGGTATCTCCTCTCCAGGTTGTGCTTAATATGAGCAAATTCAGAGGTGCGCTTGATTAGCATGGAATTAAATCACGAACACTAGATGGTTTATACATTTCTGCACCCTGAGGAGACCTAGTGAAGTGTGCTCCAGTAAACACTGCTGAGTATTCACTAACAATCTCTTCAATCACTTAGAAAAATGACCAAAAGTTGTCATATAGGATTGCTTCTCCACACCCTGCTACCCTACATTTAGAAATCTACTTCCCCTTCCACACTTTCCTCATAAATATTCTTTTAATGTGATTTAGGAGAAATGCAGCTTTTGATGTTTGCTATTAATTTTATAGAAACTACCCTAAGAGTATCTCTTTCAGCTGATTTTTCTTAAATCGAGCTCTTCTTTGACAACCATAGTCCCAGATAATGAAATCTGAAATCAGTTAAGAAACCAGATGTATGAATAAACAGTGGCTTTTATATCCCCTTCCAAAATACCACTAAATTTATGTACAATAGTACAGCTACTTAATCATATCTTTTTCCTTGCTTTGTTTTTTTTTGTTGTTGTTGTTGTTGTTGCTGTTGGTTGGTCTTTTGGGTTTTATTGTTGTTGTTGTTGTTATTTTGGTACAGAGAATTGAACTCAGGACCTTGTACTTTCCAGGCAGTCATTCTTGCCACTGAATTATCTCCTTGGCCCCTACTTAATCATATCTAAATTAGAGAAAAATTTCATCTGAATAGGTATTAGTCACTACCGAAGAAACATTGTTTTCTTTAAGCATTGAGCACTAATATGATGTTATAAATTTTCTTTAAAAGTAGTTATTCTGAATTCTTTCAGATTAACGCTAACACTTTCCTGCCCAATGGATCTCAAGAATTTTCCAATGGATGTACAAACATGTATAATGCAATTAGAAAGCTGTAAGTATACACTTATTTTTTCTAAATTCTTTAAAATATGATAAATAAATGTATCAATTTATTTTACATTTTTGCTCACATATGTATCAAATAGGCATGCATTCTTTTAATGAGTTATTAAGGTAGTGATATCAACACATGTATCATACTGTAAAAAAAGTTGAGAAACTAGAAATAACAGTTTTAAATTTGAAATGAAATATATTTCTCTACACACACCTCCATACTCATGATTATACACATCATCAAGACTGAAAGGACAGTAACAATTTCTAAAAAACTACCATTTATTTCACGAGTTCCTACTCTAAGCCAAGCACCTGAATAAGAGGCAATAAAATATACAGCAAATAGTTAAATTGTAAATATTACAGTAAAAGATATTTAGCCTTTCATCGCCCTAAAAATCCTCTCCCTAAGTGTCCAACACTTCCTACCATTCTAGCCATTTTGTGAAGCTCTTCTGGAAATCCTCCCTTCGTAATGCGTGGTCAAAAACACTGTGAATCTGCTGCTAAGCGACGTCCGGGCTCAAGCCAGGGCGTCACAGCTTCTAAAGCCTTGTCCCCCATCCACTGTGTCTGACACAGCGCAGCTTCCGCTCTTCCCTGAAGGCACAACAACCCTAATGTCTGCTTTCTTACACGAACAGTGAAGGGTGAGAATGCTCAATTAGAATGGCTTGATGTGCTCCAAGCTGTAGAGTCGATGACAGGAAATCCTCTGGCTCCCAGGACGATTCTTCCACTCGCTAATATTTGTGATGCTCACTGTCGCTCTTCTGAGTATACTGTGTCATCCCCGAATACACACCTTTCACACTTCCTAAGGAATTTACCCAGTTTTCAAGTGCTCTTCTACATGCCTTGGAGAATAAATCCATACAGATCACTGATTTTTTTCTTATAAATGAAAAGTTCAGGTGCATCAATTTCTCCAAAGCATGTACATAACAATGAGTCGATGTTTATTCCCAAGAAAGATGCAGCAGATATACAATAAGTTTTTCTTGGAACACTGTATAAGAGATATTTAAAACTCTGCTCAACATCTTTGTGAGTAAAATCTTAAGAGCTGACCTTCAGGGCTGAGACAGCGCTGCAGTGCGGGGAGCTATCGCTAGATGGCAGGCCTCCCTCGTGGGGGAACAGGGCCCCTAACATCCCCATTCGCTAGGGTTTTCCTGAAGGACTACAGCTATTTGTTGACATAATTCCAGCTTGTAAAATGCAAAGGGTTTGTCTTTATAAGTAGCTCTTAAATAGTAAATAGAGACACAATAAAATGGTCAAGTAAATAAGAGGAAAGAAAAATTGGAAGAGCTATGTAACAGTAAAGGGAAAAAGAAACGAAATTCCTACCAGTACAGACTTTCACTTGTACCATGAAGAAAGGTAGTTTGAGGATAGGGCGATTGGGTATCTTGCTTACAATACTAGTATATAGACAAAATCAAAACCAAAACAAAACGCGCACAAGGCAGTCTACTGGTGTGCACTAATTATGGAGCCGGTGATGCTGAGTGCCATTCAGGTGGCAAAGATGAAATGTTCAAAGCATAAGGCACACCAAAATTGGTCATTTCTGTGGCTCTTGATTAATTTAACAAGAAATTATGGTTAAGAAATTTTTGTAATACTCTAGCAAAAATAATAGACACAAAGACAAAGCAGAATGATAAGGAAAGTAGAAGTTAAAAAAAGCTTAATGCAAATTGATTGCAAAGGCACTCACAGACTGTGGTGCCTTAAGGGAATGTTGACAACAATTAATTGTGTCATAAACCTCAAAGGAAGATTCTGGAAATTCTAGTGAAATTGTGAAGGCTTGGTTTTCACTAAATGTTTCACATTTGAACCCCAATTTTGGTGTGTATTTGTTGCTTGGGATAAATGATAGTGAGAGAATGACCTTTGTAATGAACAGGAAACTATAACGTAATTACTAGTGTTTTTATTCAAGATTGCTGTATTAGTTTACTGAACTTCAGATTCCGTTGCATGATGCTTTTTACTTTTATTAGGCAGAACATAAGGCTATCATTCAAAAAGACAAAATTGTGTTAGTATCCAGGTTTTATTTGCAAGTGCATTTATAAATCATGTATGCTGACACACAAGAGGTAACTATTCTATGAGTGAACAAAACACACCTACACTGCCACTTACATGGTGCCCTCAGAGGAACTTACAAACCTATACACAGCAAGAGGGATGAGGAAAAGTCAGTATTCAATTTTCAGCTTTGATATTACAGCTTAAAAAGTGTTTCTAAATTGGCATATTTTTCCTCATTGCAGAGAGCCATGTAGGCCTTCTTAAGCTGGAGAAAGTTGTTAGATAATCTTCTACAGGCATAAGATTGAGTCAAAGGTAGCAGAAATTATGATCACTCCATAAAGGATCTACTTCTGTGGTTTACATCAATGATGATAGATAGGGGCCAGAGTTGTCTCAGTAGAACAAGCACTTCATGGTAAATGCAAGGTGCTGAGTTCAATCCCTGGTACTGAAAAAAAAAAAGATGATAGATAGATAGATAGATAGATAGATAGATAGATAGATAGATAGATAGATAGATAGATAATAAAAGAAAAACATCACCAATATGTTAAATTTAAAGAAGTATGATTATTTTAGATTAAAAAGAAAAACTTTAACTCAATAAATAAATATATAATACTTCCATAGCCCATGTCTTAAATCCCTAAAATTATTCCCCAAAATGTGGGGCTAGGGGACTTTATAGGTTAACTTTGCAAAAAATACCAATAAAACTTTTAGAAAAATTTTTAATCATAGTTTAATGAACTTTTGTACTGAAATAGTTAAAGAGAGAAGATATTTTTGTGGAGCTTTTGGAAAATAAATAATAAAGGTAATGGAAAATTTTTATTATTTACTTTTCCAACTGTATTTCAAAACCAGGCCTGACATTACACAGAACAGATACTCTGAAATTTATGCAAAATCTAACTAAGGCGAAAGACAGGACTGGTGATGACTTTTCACACTTATTTCCTAATATTCTCTACTGTTATCCCACAAACTCTTTCATAATTGAAATGTTTTAGTATTGTTCAAAATAATACTGTGCTTTTGTTGCCTAGCCTAAGATGCAGATGGTTATCATTTTCTAAGTATTTGTTACTTAAATTCCTGTTACTCAGTTTTGGTAGGAAAAAAACCAGTTGTCATGAAAAAAATATTCTCTGCTTGAACTAGGTACTAGTATATTCACCTAAAATATGTGAATATTTCATCTTCCATAAAACCAATGTTCACTGTCTTCTAGTCTATGTGCATTTTTGTAGGTTTAATTTTTCTAATTATCAGATATTTTAAGCATATGACAATATAATAAATATATGATAGAGTCACCAATTTTATAAAGGATATCCCAATGGATTTATATTTATTAGCCATATTACTTGATTTAGTCCTACCTGCAACATAATTGAACAGGTTTTGTTTCTATTCATGATCACTAAATAAGGCTTAGAGATTAAGCAACATTTCCAAGACTGCACACCTGTGAAGTGGACAGAGGGCACTGTTGTGATTTAATAGCTTGCAAGCTTATTGCATAAGCATCAGTCATCTTTAAATTTCTCTGACAAATTCTAAAAATTTATATATAGTAACTTGGGTATTTTTAGATTATTCTTGCAAGTTAAGCATATCCAGAACTTTGAACTGCTTTCTTTTATGGGAAGATTAGAGTTGCCTTCTTGCCTATTTCCCAGACCTTTATGTGTATTAAAATTGGCCCAAACTGAGACCTGTAAACTAGGCCTGCCCCCCTCTCAGTGGCAGTACCTGTCATCCTGTAGCTTTGCAGTCAGAGTTTGTAGGTAGTTGGAAGACAACCATTAACCAGGTTCCATGTAGTTAGGTCAGTGCTTCAGCCAAGTTCTGTGCCCCCTGCGATAGCTATCCAATTGGTTCCCTTGAATAAATACCAAGTACTCTGTTTTTTATTGCATTATTTATTTATTCTAATTCAAATTTTCATCTTTTCCCCAGATTATTTTGTAAAAATAATCTAAAAATACCTGAGTTACTATATATAAATTTTTAGAATTCATCAGAGAAATTTAAAATATCATCCTGATAGTTTTATTCCATAATTCTACTTTGATGGTGCATCCTCCTCCTGATTACTCATCCAGGGAACTGGATGGCAATTAACTCATTCCCCATAGGGCAGCCCTTAGGAGACTCCGCCATAATGCAGTACACGTATGCTTGTTTTATAATACCAAAAAAAACTCCAACAGTTGCTGTGTCTGTCATGTGCTGGTCTTCACTGATACAGTCATCAATGATTGTTGATCAGCCCATCATTTTGAAATCTTTCTCATAAGTAGAGCAGTAGCAAGTATCTCGCTGCAGACACTACTTGTTCTGGCCTTTCCTATTCTGGCAGAGTTGCTAATAAGATCATGACAGGATTACCGCGGCATGTGGCATATGGCATGACTTTTCCTTTGTGACCCTAATGGGATCTCTGCCTGCTCCTGCTTTACTTGCTCACAGATCAAATTTATTCTAATACTGTGTGTGTTTATTGTTTGACAATGTTTCTAATTCACAAAATCTACCTGGTAATGATTGAATGTATTCTCAGGTAATCTTTTAATAGCTTTGTGATTCTTTATCACCAGCTAAGATTCTCTATAGCTTCACCAGTCTAATATGCAAAATATCTTCACCACTATAATTTTACTTTTCTTCAGAGAGACAATGGAGATTAAAAGTTAATATTTTTCTTCTCATCCCCAGTGATGCTATCTTTTCCTCTTTCTTCTAGAATCCATGGATCCCTTTCTTGTTTGTATTTTCAATTTTAATGTGAGTAAAGTTAATGCATGGCTTCAATGCCTCAAGAAAATATTTCTGAATTATTTTGGATCCTCCATATGGCTTATTTAACAGCATATAATGTTTGTCTATTTATCGCAACAGTGCACGTTGTTATCACTAATAAGTCCTAAAGAGAGACACAGTTATGCCTCCTGCAGACCTATGTGTACATTGACCCCTCACACCCTTCAGCTGTTTCTAGGCATCTATTCACAGTTATATGCACTCCTGTTGCTCCCATTCCATCCCATGCCATTTCCTTCAAAGTGTGTATTACCTTCTGAAGTGGCAGTTTAAATTTTCTGTTTGCCAGTCACGTCACACTCACTACATTTTCTCTCTTGCTTATCACTTGAAAAGCTTGTAAACATTAAGATAGTCCTTTTGGTTTTCCTTTGTTCAAAACAATAGATACCACGGGCATCTCTTTTACAATGATGTCTATGAGATCTCATTTTGATCCATCAGTGTGGTTGCCTGGAAACCCCTCTAGGGTACCTAAGGGGCCCATGGCAAGCCCGTATACTCCCCATAGCTCTCCTGAGCTCTGTGTGTTACCCCACACGAAATCACAGTGGACCCTTAAACATTGCCATGCATGGACAGCTACTATATTAAGAAGGAATCCAGTAAAATATCACCAGTCATTCCATAAGAAGCTACATAAACTACGTAAATCCATTAATTTTTCAGAGGCTGAGTTGTCTCCTTTGTAAAACAAGTGAGCTACATTAGATATAAGCAAAGGTCACCAGATCAAATGTCCAATGTGCTAAATTAAGGACACAGCCTTAATTTATAATTTATAAATACATAAATAAATAAATGGAATGTCATTTTGAACTTCTTCTTCATCTGTGTTGAACAATTGTAGACTATCAAATAGTGAGCTTTCTTGATGTGGTGTTTCCATCTAAAAGACATGATATTTCTAAACATTCTAACTTAAGGTCCTGGGAGATGTTTCAGTGGATTAACCACTTTCCTGGCACGAACAAGGGCCTGAATTCAATGTCTGCCTCTGCCAGAAGAAAACTCAAACTTAAACAACAGCATTTTAAGTCTCCTATAAAACTTTTTTTTTTTTTTTTTTTTTTTAGAACTGGGGATTGAACTCAAGGCCTTCTGCTTATCAGGAAAGAGCTTATTCCACTGAGCCATGTCCCAGGTCCCTGTAAAACTATTTTGAACTCACTAATTTTGCAACATAACCTATTTTGGGGGATGAAATGGAATTATCCAGAATCTAAATATTTAGATAGCTTTCTGTTCAAATATCTTTAACATTTTAGTTATACACATTATATTTACTTTGGCTCCAAGCTAGTTATCAGCTATGTTTATTCCAGAAATAGTCTGCTTTGGTTAAGTTACACCAATAAGCCAAAAGATACAAACTGTATTAATATATACGAAATAAGCAATGCAGTTTGATTTGTATGATAAATTATAAAATAATAATTAATGGTAAGTTCTAGATTTCTGTCAATGCTAACTCAACTCATTTCATCTTTCACTACCTATGATATTAAATATGAAAACTTTGGTATTTGAAAACTGCCAGTTGACATGTTGACTACCTTCTTTTGAACCCTGAATGGATACATGGCAATGATAAAGGATATTTCATCTTTAAGAGTAATTGCACCAAATTGTATGACTTCATTTCTTTATATTTAAGCTAGCAAATCACATTCAGTTTTGATTATTTTGCTGAATTTATGCACCTACAATATTTAAATGGCAATGGAATACCCATCTCTAACAAAATTAAACAAAAATGGTGATATAAATGGAAGATCATTTTCTATCTGTACATACAAAATATTTAGGATAGATATACAGCTACTTCTCTTAATTTAATGAGAAGAAAGATTTGTACTAATAGTGTTTGGACAGAATATCATGTCTGCATCTTGTACTATGAATAATCACTACAAAGACAACAATATACAATGTATTAATAATTGAAACTGTCCTACTAATCAGTTTTGAAACTGTCTCATTGCTATTTGTTTCTCAATAAAATTAATAAAAATAAAATTAAAAAGCTAAACATAATTTAACTTTCATAGCATTATTAAAACTATTTCATGGCATTCTTCACATGCTTCCAAATCCAGAATCCTCACTAGGACTTCTTGCTAGCATATAGAGCTTCTCTAGGATTTTCTAGTCTTTTCTTCTTATATGTAATTAATGGTTTTGAAACAGCAGACATTAGGAGCCCAAGAGCAGTATCTTTCCCTTCTCCCTCCAGAATAATATCCACTTTTAGATATTAGCAGATTTGGCTTACAGAGCCTTTGTCAGCATTTGGGACCTATAAAGAATGATTTCAATGTGAAAAGCTGTCAGTCTCTGATATGTACTTTTTTTTTTTCAAAAAATAAAGGTAACTTCCTGACTAATAAAGATTAGGAAACTGGCCTCAAATTCTGGTCAAGTCTCTCAGAATAAAATAAAACAGAAACACCAGGGGCTGCGGAGATGGCTCAGCAGAATAAATGCTTCCCTGGCAAGCGCAAGGGCCTGAGTTCAATCCCCGGTTCCGGAAAAAAAAAAAAAAAAAAAAAAAAAAAAAACCATAAACACCAGTCAACATGAGTTAAAAATCACAATTACAGTTCAATGTAAATTATACTATATACAGACTGGTATGCAGTTCCCATTTGATATGCCTTATAAATGTTTTCAGTATTCTGCAGGTTAATTGGGGTCTCAAGGGATTTGGTTTGGATCCAAATAAATATAGTCTGTGTTTCAGCTCAGTGTTCTTTAAAAATAATTACAACACAGCAAAACATTGTTTATTTTGTTGGATGAACCAAATCGGTCCTCAAAAAATTGACCAGTACTTGTAAAAAGTTGTTAGCATTCAGTGGTTCCCGAATAAACTACCTGAATGCATATGACCAAGAGGTAAGTCATCCTGTGTTTAATATTTGCATTGGATGCCAGTTTCATAATCACTGACTTACCTGAAAACTAGTGCAGAAATTCTATGGGCTCCTTGCTATTTTTGATACCTGCTTTTTTTTTTTTTTTTTTTTTTTTTTTAAAAAAAAAACAACAATAAATCAGAAAATAAAATGTCATGGTTGAGTAGCTTTTTTAAAAAATAATTTCATTAGTTCAAAAACTTGAACAGAACTTAATTTTTAGCCTTGAGGGTTGGCAGTAGATATAAGATATTTGGCCACAACTTAAGTTTATTGTAAAGTGATAGGCAGAATCCACTTATAATTTCTCTAAATGCAGAAATGTAAGCAAATAAAAAATCTTTTCATCATTAAAATGGTCTCATAATCAGGTCATTTTCTAATCTTATCTGAGATTTCTCACAAGAATTTTTTTAACTATTACTTAACTTAGGTCAACCACACGAAGGTTTGAGAGATGCGAACAAAGTTTTTGGGTGATTATCAAAAAGAAAATTTAGGAGTTATCAGCTATATTTTCACCATTACCCCTAGAGAAAGAGAGAAAACTTAAATCTGCATTGTGTACTGGTGTCTCAGATCTTCCAAAAGAAATTTAAACCAAGTAAGATAATGGCCACAGGTTAGCTTATAAGAAGCTTAAGAGACAGAATGTCAAGAAGACATGAAATTATTTAGTTCAGTAGACATAAAATTCAAATGAAGCCACATGTAACAGCACGAGTTATGGAAAAAGAATTCAAATTAAATGCCCAAATTATACATAAAAAAGGTTTTGGTTAAATGTACTTTGACATAGCAGTTGTTCCTTGTCAGGTCAATAACATTTACTTGAGCAGTGTTTCTCCCAGCGATGCTGAGCATGTGCCAAGAGTGACTCATGCTTTCTTTTTTTAAAATTCCTGCTGCATATTAAGAACATAAGAATTTGCAAACTAGGTCACACTAGAAATCTCTGTCTTTGGATAAATTTTGAGGTGGCTGAGACAAATATGATTCCATTTTGCTTTTAAAACTAAACACACATTTATAATTTATTTATAAATCTCCATATTCGCGTTGAGCTTAGATATATTCTCAGCCCACATCCCTTTTTATATAATACTTTAATACACTAATATCAATATTATGAGATGTAAAACAATAACCTCTTGTTTCTTGTGTGATTCTTTAAGGTATTTTTATTTATTAATTTTATTTATTTACTTATTTGTTGTATTTTAGGGAAGGGTCTACAGGGTGATCAGGGTCTCACTACGAGATTGGACTCAGTGATTCTTCTTTTTACAGCCTCCCAAGAGCTGGGATTACAGGTGTGCACCACCATGCCCAGTCTCAAGTACCATCTCATTGTGCTCCAGGGGCGGGGCCAGCATGGCAGGCCTAGGAATGAAACCCCAGACCCTGCACCTACTTGCAGGCTCTTTAATCCGCTGAAGTACTTGGCCAACCCATAAGCTATTTTTAACTACTAGACATTACTTGCTTTTAATAGTGCAAATGTCTGAATGATGACTTCCAAGTCAAAATATATTTTTTCTTTTCTTTTTTCAAAGTACGGGATATTCCTTTAATGAAGCTGGTAAGACTTAAATTTTAAGACTAAAATGTTTCTTTTTTTAAATTTTGTGTTAGTATACACTTGTGGGGTATAATAAATATATTCATCATGCGAAATTAAAACATATGCAAACCACATGTCTTTTTAAAAATTGTTTTATAATTTAAAGAAAGTACAAAATAGTAACAAAACAGAAAAATGACAAATGATACAGAATTTCACTAAACAAAGTAATATGAATTTCGCAGTATTTATTATAATGTATAATATTGTCTTCAAATCAATTGTTTATATTACCAGATATATCCATGCAAGTTTGGGAGAAGAAAGAAGAAAGAAAGAAAGAAAAAATATATAAAAGAGAAAAAAATTAAAAGAATTGTAAAAATGGAGACAAAACAAATAAAACATTAACTACTCCTTTCCGCAGACCATCAGAAATCCACAATACAGTTGCCCAAACCATCCTGCTTACATACATAGATAAATATTCTCCCCACTCCTTCTCCTGGCCTCCTCCTCAACTCAGTAACTGTTTCCTTTTGAACAGGTTCAGTCTCTTATCCCAGAATCTACTGTGCTTTTCAGATTTATTTCCTCTTTCAGGTTTTCACACTAAGGAGGCAATGTGATGTTTGCACAAGTGGATCTGATTTATTGCATTTAAGAGGATCCATAGCACACTTCAGCCCTCGTACTTCCCCTTTCTCCCATTTAAAACTTGTTCCTACCATTTAAGTTAGAAAACTTGAAGAATAGAAACTGAAAATCAATAATGTATGCATTACCCTCAAGTCCCGGTACTCTTCATTAGCATTACCTATTTTTCTTTGCCTCATGTCACTCCCTTTTACTTTCTTCTTATTATGTCATTTGTGTGCAAGTCAACGTATATGCACATCTATGTATGTGCGCTTATGTACATGCAATGTACGTGATTGCAAACATAAAAGGCTACAAGCAAAAATACATGAAGTTTAAAACATTTTTACATAAACTTCATGCTGACACTGCCATTATACTTCAGATGTAACTGGTTTTTTACTAATCCAATAAATATGAAATTATATATAATTCTATTTTTATGTCTCTGTTTCTATATTGTTAGTAATTATTACTGCTTTGTCTGTAAATATTGTTTAAACTTTTTACAATTGTTTCTGGAATTACCTTTCCATCTTTATTTTATACAAATTATTGACAACATAACATTTCAATACAAAATTATAGTATATTAAAATACATTCCCATATATAATACAATTACATTTTTCATGTAAATTGTTGCATAAGAATTATATAAACAATATGTAACTAAACCTAGTTCTGCCAGCACACATCAATATTAAAAAATATATTTTAAACCAGAACTTTGATAGCACTTATATTTTAGATTGCACTTATATTTTAAATATATTTTTGTCAGTTTTTTTTCTCAGTCGGAAGAAATTTTCCCCATAATCACTAATTAAAAGATTTTCCATGCTGAATTGAAGTACCGTTTTTACCTTAAATTTCTTTTTTATTATTGCTATAATTACTATTGTTTTTGATACAGAGTCTTACTGTGCAGTTTGGCCTCCTAGTGATCCTCCTGTATTAGCCACCCTAGTGCTGGAATTACAGGCGTACACCATCATACCCTGTTCTGGGACAGCACAGCATGTAGTACCAGGGATCGAACTCAGGACTTTGCACTTGCCAGGCTGGCTCTTGTTCTGCTGAGCTGTCTCCTAGGTCCTACTTTAAGCATGTATATATATATATATATATGCATACATATATATATGCTAACCATTTAAATACTACAATACTACTTGTACATGTTACCCTCAGTGGGGAGGATATGTTTTTCCTTATAACTATCTTTCATCTCTATGTATTTTATACTTCAGATTAATTTCCAAATGAAAGTCACATAGAGATTTTCATGTAAGTTGCTTTGATATTATAGATCAGTTTCGCTAGAATGTATTCATAAAATTGCATCTTCTTACTCAAATTCATAACATTTCACTGTTTATGGCAATCTCCTTTTCTGATTTTCAATAAAATATAATTATTGAAATTTTACTTCTGTCTGTAGCATATTCCTATACATGCATTCAGTATTTTCTATGAGAATAAAAAATTTGTTCATGTTAGTTTGAAATTAGTAAATGAAAATACCAAGGAGGGGAATAGCTGGCTTGAGTGGGACTTCCAATCCTAGCTTTTCTGAAGAATCTCCAGACGGATTTTCACAGTAGTTGTACCAGCCTATACTCCCATCAACAGTGCAGGAGAGTTTCTTTTTCCCAAGAGCCTCTTCACCTTCTGTGATTGGCTGAGGTCTTGATGACAGCCATTTTTCTGAGCTTAGATGGAATTCAGTGTTGTTTTAATTTGCATTTCTCAAATGGCCAATGATGCTGAGCATGCTTTCTTCTATATTTTCCATTTGTATTTCTTCATCTGAGATATGTATATTCATCTCAGATGCCCATTTTTATATTGAATCTTTAAATTTATAGTGTCCTGATTCTTTTTTAACTCTTTATATATTTTAGATAGAAGTATGAGGGCAGTCAGATAATTATTTTCCCAATTCCTGGGTTTTCTTTTTATTCTTTTAGTGATTTCCTTTGACCTACAGAAATTTTCAAAATGATGGGATCCTAATATTTGATTTTTGAAGTATTTCTTGTGCAGTTTGGTTTTTGTTTGTGAATTCTCTACATACCCCTGTGTCTACAAGATTTGTACACACTTTGTCCTCAAGTAGAGTTGGTGTTTCTGTTGCTAATATTTATGTCTTTGATCCATTTCAACTAGTTTAGTTAATAGTCATATGTATGAGTCTAATTTTAGCCTTTGGAGGCTGGCCAGATAGCTCAGCGAACTAAATCGCTTGCTTAGGTAGAGCACAATGCCCAGGGCTCAATCCTCAGCTGGCCATGCAGGCCCCACCCCCTGGAGTGTGCTGAGATGGAGATTGAGACAGGGTGTTGTGACGCACACCCATAACCCCAGCGCTTGGGAGGCTGAAAACAGGAGAATCACTAGGAGTCCAATCTGTGTAGTGAGACCCTGTAGACCCTATACTAAATATGTTTTTTTAAAAAAAACAATAATTTTAACCTTTATCATGTGGAAAGTCAGATTTTCAGCACCATTTATTAAAAAGGTCACCTATCTTCCAGTGAACATAGTTGGTGTTTTGTCAAAAAGTAGCTGAGTGTATTTGTATGTGTGTGTACATATTCCAATCTTTTCCACTGATCCTCATGTTTTTTTAATTTTTATTTTTTTATTTTGGCTAGTACCAAGCTGACTTTATCATAGTAGCTTTGTAATATAATTTCCAGTCAGGGATTGTGATGCCTCCTGCCTTTCCTTTGTTGCACAAGACTGCCTTTGCTATTCTAGGTCTCTTTTGGTGCCAGAAGAATTCTAAAAATATGTTCTCTAGATTTGTGAGGTATACTAATGGTGTTTTAATCATGACTGCTTTGAATCTGTATAACAATTTTGGAGTATGGCCATTTTATAATGTTGACTCTTCTTAGGAAGAGGTCCCATTGAAGCCAGCTATTCCTCTCCTGCGTGTTACCAAAAGAACTGAAAACATCATGCTACAGTGATGTACGTCCACCGATGTTTACAACAACACAATCTGTCACAAGAGAATCTTACAAACAACCCAAATGCCCACCACTTGAGGAATAGATATAAAGATGTGGTATTTTCACACAATAGAGTATGATTCAGAGAAAATGAAAAGGTGAACCCAAGGCTTCTTTCTATAGATAAGTGAATACAAAAGACCACAGTCATAAGTGAAATAAGTCAGCATGTGCCAACATTGTATTGTCTCACTAGTGTAAAAACCAAAAAGAGCACACAAAATCTGAAAGGTACAATAGATGCAATTAAAAGTAAAGAATCTGTTCTAAGCAAAAGAAAAACTGTGATGAGGAAAAGGATAAAAGGCACAAAGAATCAAGGGAAAAAGTTATATTTATGTGTATATACATGATAGCTTGGACAATTATAATACTGATTTCTGCTAAAAGGAGCAGTTCATGCTTATTTTTTTTCTTCTACTTTTTAATTTCTTATAATTTATTTTGCCAAATATGCATGCTTATATCTGGCAATCTAAATAACTAATTTGAAGTCAGCATGATGCAATTTAACAACCATTGTTTAATTCCTATTATTTTGTTTACTGAAATTCTGTATAATTTCTAATTTTTTTTACTATTTCTTATTCTCTTTGAAAAATAAAAAGATAAAAAAGTATTTAATAGTAAAAGCTATGCCTAGCCATTTTAAAAGAAAACAAGTTAGACAGTAACATTTTCATTCCCTTTTTTTTTTCTTTGCAGTACCAGGGATTGAACTCAGAACCCTGGGCTTGCCAGGCAAGCACTTATTCTACTGAGCTAACTCCCTGGCTCTTGCAATCCCATTTATAAAGGTACTAGATTCATAATTTTTATTTTACTGTTGAGAATGTGTGTAAAGGCCTAAAATACTCAATGTACTATAGACAGAAATTCTTAGTGACACTATTAAAAACAGAAATTTTTTCCAAAGTGTGTGTTCACAGGAAGAAGAGGATTGTGAGGAGCCTGTTTTGGGTCCTGAAGACACAACAATTCTCCCTTCAGGTTGATATTCCAGAGCACAAGAACAGTGTCCTAAAATGGTAAAAATTGAGTGACCTTAGAGAGGTTTAGAAAATGGAACTGGCCATGTTGTATTTCTTTTTAGAGATCCTGATGAAGAATCTTGCACTGTGGCCTGTGCTAAATCAGGCATTCTAATAAAACAACTGTGGCATGTTGAAATGGATAGGTTAATGGATGACAGCAGAGAGGGCCTGGACCAGCAACAACCCAAATTAACATTACCTCTTGCTTAATTTTGTGGCTGTTCTGTTCCTAGGAATAGGTCTGGGTGTCCCCATCACATAAACAAGCAACTAGTAACCCCCATTCCTAGCCAGTCCATCACAGCATTTATAATTGAAGCTTCCACATCCTATTATCGTGGGCAGATAAAAGGATGCTGGAACAGAGGCTGAATGTAAGTATTACTTGCATGCTATGGCCAGAAGTTTGCATTTCTGCTGGTATTTCCTGTCTGCAAACAAATGAAAACATGAACACACATTGAGGCCAGGAGAACTGATTGGCACACAGATGTAGGGCACAGCCTGAGGACAAGGTTCAGACACCCTACAGTGGAGTACAGACAGGAGCATCAAAACGTGGTGGGTTGAAGTGGCTCACTTCTTTTACAGTTCCTTGAGAGAACTTAAGCTTCTTCATCTTATTAGGATGGCCACAGAATTTAGTCAACATAAATATACTACAAAAGGTAAAAGAATGACATCCCACTTGTTTAAATTACTATATTGTGCTCCTATTTATTTTAGTGGGCAGGTTTTATGTTAATGGAAGAATAAAGAAGTTCTAAACTCATTTTAAATACAAGTATAATCCTTTCTAAAAATACAGATATAGTTAAATTAAGGGAAACGATTTCAAAGATCTTTAAAGTTACAATATGTATTACTAGATTTGAACTTCTTGACACTGTCAACTGGCTCTGTTGTATAAACAACATTATAAACTGAGAAAACATTCTCTTGTTGACTAGAAAAAAGGAAGAAAAGAGAAATCATGAAAAAACGGAAATCCTGAAGACTGTAAACTCCTTGAAAGAGACTAAATTATGTTTAGTTGGTAAATTTAGGTTCTCTCTTGAGCCCACTTCAGTCAGATGAGGTAGGAAAACCTTCCAAAATTAAAAACAACTAAAAATGAGCATGACTTTGATTTTCACATCAAAATAGAGTATATATGTGTTTTAACTTCATAAAATGTGTTACTCATCCTTATAGTCATAATCTTTGAAAGACTTTGAAAGCTTTTTGTAGTGACATAATTACTTGTGTTGAATAAATATCCAGCAGTTATTTAATTAGTTAATAAGGTTCATTAATTTCAGCGCAAACTTCTGTAAGCATCTGAAGTTGAATATAACACAACATGACTTAATCACATAAAAACATATACATGCACACCCTTTTTCCTCCTCTGTCTCTAATTGAAATGTTGGAGCACCTTGTATATGCCACATATTTCTTTAGGTAAAGAAAAATACAGCATGGAGTAAGTCCCTTTCATGAAGTCTATATTAATGGAAGTAAATTAGAGAAACAAACAAACAAACAACAACAGCAACAAAAAAAAAAATGAGTATGTAAAATAAGAATGTGTACCTGGGAGAAAAGAAAGAGAAAGAGGTATTATAGCCTAATAATAGCAAATGGATCTTATTAAATGGTCAGCTACTGGAAAAGATATGAGATGTGAGGTATAAGAAAACAGTGGCATACCTGTCTATTTATAAATTAGCAACTAAAATTATCTGTAACTTCGGTTTCCTATAAAAATACAACTAAATGACAACTTTGATAAAATGGTCCACTGAAATACTAACTCTAATATATATTCCCAGTGGACCAGCACCAAAAAATGAAAAGGAGTTTGTTTTGTTTGAATTCTCAGGCAGGCAAATAAATTTTTAATGTTTGAAGCAATAGTTTTTTAAAAGGCAGTTGCAATGTATGATTGAAATATTTAGTACAGAACTGTTTCTACTCTTTTAAATTAGAATTCATTTCTCTGTCTTGCACTTGAAGTAGATTGTTTATCAATAAAAAATGTTAAACTCATGCTATGCTCTTTCAGAAAATATGAGTTTAATGTGTTACTCAGATTTTCCAAGCACATATTTTTGTTCAGTGTCAAAGCATACATCTGTTACTATCACCATTAGCTCATAAGAAAAAATTTCTAAGCACTGTGTTATGGTTTGTGTCTAGGTGTCCCCCGAAGCCTCCTGCAGTCATAGGGTGGCTTCTGGAGTTTGTGACTGATTACTGTGTGTGTGGGTGCTGCCCCTGCCCTGGGGCAGGCAATCAGCATTGCAATGTAAGGCTGGAGGGGAAGTCAGCTGCTTGAGCTGCTGCTACCTCTCCTTGTGCTCTTGCTCTTTGCCACCTCCATGAAAGGCTGCTTTCTGCTATGTGCTGCTCTGCCTTGGACCCAGCTGAATATGGACTCAAACCTCCAGTAACTGTGAGCTAAATAAACCTTTCCTTCCTTCATTTTGGTTGTCGGGTGTTTGTCCCAGGATTGAGAGAAGAGTAACTAAGACAGAATTTGGTACCATAGGAATGGGGTCGTTACTGTGCCTAAACCCGACCATGTGGATTACAAGATCTCTTCTCTTATGGCTGATGAGAAGAGATAGGAAAGGTTCAGAGATGTCTCCTACAAGTGAAGTGCTAGCGCAGCTTCCACTGTTCTGTTTGGGAGATTCTGGCCAGAGCTCAGAAGACCAGAAAGTTAATGGAAAGCTGGCCTGTAAAGACCAGGATGGGGAGGTTTCTGCTGGGAAGAAGGACTGCGTTAGTTGTTGGACTCTGGATCATTTGTGTTTTGACTTGGCAGAGTAGTTCGTGTCCAGAGACTTTACCTGAGAGTGAGTTTAAGCATGGTGGACTGAGTGATCTGGCAAGAGATATTTCAAAGCAGCCAAATATTGGGGCAGGGGCATGGTTGCTACCGGGGGCTTTTAGCTAGATTTATGTTGAGAATGAAAAGTAAAGAGCCCAGCAGGATGGGCCAAAATGTTGTGAGTCTGGCCAGAAAAGAAGCCCCAATAAAGCTATGGACTGCAAAGATGGAGCTGAGAGGATCTCCATTGCTGGGAAGGCACAAGAGAATGGAAAGGATGGCCTGACGGCATTGCAGGAGGAGGCAGGTCTCCACCCTTTGCAGCCTCTAAACTGCAAAGGTCAGGGACTTTGCCTTGAAGGGAAAGCCACGGAGCCCCTTGTTCCAGAATGGCGGCAATGGCCACACCAGGTTCCAGAATGGCACTGGCATGAAGAATTTGTTCCTAGAAATTAGGATCAGAATGCTCAGCCAGCCAAACACTTGACCCCTACAGCCAAGAGAGAAGGAAGCTTGCCTACTGCTCCAGCTGGCAGCAGACCTTGGCATCATCCACGTGGTGATGGTTTTAGGTGCATGCAGAATGCAGGAGTTCTGAGGTTAAGAAGGCTTCCACCTCGATTTCAGAGGAAGATCTGGGAGGCCAGGCATTGTGCCCCCAAGAGGGCAGTGTGTGAAGCTGTGAGTGAGAAGCCTATTCAGTGGAAACCTCAGAAGTTTGGAAAAGCCAGGAACGTGGATCATCTAAGGGAAACTGCAAGGAGGGAACAAAGCTGCCCTGCGAGAGAAACCATGGGAGCTATCACCAGAGTGCTGTGGGGGTGGAGCCACACAAGTCCTTTCAAACTCACAATTCATCACAGATTGTTTTAGATGTCCCTCATGGAACTGCAGGACTTAATGTTTGCCCTGCTGCATTTTGGACTTGCTTTGGTCCCAGTGGTTTGTATCCTGCTGTGTGTAGGTTTTGGAATGGTGATGTTTATCTTGTGCCTTTGAATGTTGCAAGTGCTTAAGTTTTCATTTGTACAGAGGCTCACAATTGAGTTTGCTTTGGATCTTGGAGGAGACTTGGGACTTGGACTTTTCAGCAATGTTGAAAATGTTGGGATTTTGGCAACTCTCAGAAATGGACTGGGGTGGCTTTTGCACAAACCATAACATCCCACCCCAGGACCCCATTCCACTCCAGAATCTACCCCATGATTGCATGAGTCTTTGGGGGTCCTGGGGTGGAATTTTATGGTTTGTGTCTAGGTGTCCCCCCAAAGCCTCCGACAATCACGGAGTGGCTTCTGGAGTTTGTGACTGATTACTGTGTGTGTGGGTGCTGCCCCTGCCCTGGGGCAGGCAATCAGCATTGCAATGTAAGGCTGGAGGGGAAGTCAGCTGCTTGAGCTGCTGCTGCCTCTCCTTGTGCTCTTGCTCTTTGCCACCTCCATGAAAGGCTGCTTTCTGCTATGCGCTGCTCTGCCTTGGACCTAGCTGAATATGGACTGAAACCTCCAGTAACTGTGAGCTAAACAAACCTTTCCTTCCTTCACTTTGGGTGTCAGGTGTTTGCCCCAGCAATGAGAGAAGAGTAACAACGACACACTGGATTGTTACCAAATCCATTATTTAATGAAAAATTTTCCAAAATATTAATTTTACTTTGAATTATCAGAATTTATTATTGTCAAGGAATATTGACAGTTGTTGCCCCAGACATGATGAATTCAGTTTCTCCATGTAGAAAAAATGGTCTAGCTAATGCCCAGGTATAATAAATAGTTTGCCAATAAGTTTTCAAGTAAAAATATTTCATTAGCAAAGACAACAAAAACCAACAGCTGGTTCGGTTTGTGATTCAATCACTCTGGTGCTGTTCCTTCATGCCATAAGACACAACTCAGTGTCTTATACAGACTCCCTAATTTGGCTTTCAGAATATTAAACATGAATTTAAATAAAGGCTTATATTTAATACTATTAATATTTGTTACTGTTTTATTAAGGATCAAATGTATTGCTATATAAAGTGGTGTTATTTTCACTATAAGATACTTATTGCTCAATCAAGGATTAAGAATACTCTTAAATAAAATAGTATTTTTATGAGAAATTTGGCAGTAAAAACATCAGCACAGTCTGATGATTCTATGTTTATTTGTGCTAAAGCAATAAAAATTTTATTCATCATTGATTGTGCAATATCCACATAAATTTCAAAATGATGAAAAAGGCAGGCTGTGTTTAATTACGACTATCAAAATGTTTTGACATTTTTATCCTACAAAATGATTATGCTATTAAGAACAATTGTTGCAATGTCATTCTCTTGCTCAAAAGATTCTAATGCTGTCCAGGTTACTTAGGGCAGGTAGCACTCACACTCTTAATCCTAATGCCCTGGAGCCTGCCATTGCACCACGAATCTATCCTAGTCTCACACACTCTAGATTCAGCCATATCTGCAGAAGTTCCACCTATGATTTCATGGGGCTTTGGGTGGATATCTAGACATAAGCCATCACATTCCACCCCTGACTCCCCAAAGACTCATGCACATCCCTTTATAAAAACGGGATTGAGTCCATCTCTAAGAATTACCAATGTCTTAATAGTTTCAGCATTGTTGAAAATTCTAAGTCCAAAGTCTTCTGTCACTTAAGGCAAACTCAGCTGTGAGCTCCTAACCAAATGAAAGGAATAGTCAATTCCATTTTACACTTTACACATAGGAGAACACAGAGGAATGAGATCAAAGTCTAAAATCCAGTACAGCAAATGTTAAGGCCTCCAGATACAAATGAAGCATCTCAGGCAATCTGTGACAAGATGAAAACCCTAAAGGATTTTTGTCACTCCACCTCTGTGGCACTGCTCTCTTGGGCCCATTCTGCTTCCTCAGTTTTCCTCAGATGATCCATGTTGTTGGGTTTTCCAAATTTCTGGGATCTCTACTGCCCCTTTGTCTTCACTTGATCAGCTTCACACACTGCCTTCTCAGGGCCACAATGGCCTCGCAAACAATCCTGCGAAATCTAGATGGAAGTTTTCTTGATCCCATAAGTCTTCAATTCTTCATGCATCTAAGACCATCATCATGTGAACAACTCCAAGATCTGCTACTAGCTGGAGTATTATCTGGTCTTCCCCTCTTTCTTTCTGTCATGCACAAGTGTCTGGATTACTGAACAGTCTGGCTTTATTTTGGAGGAACAAATTCTCTGATAAGCTGCCATTCTGGAACATGGTGCCTGGGGGCTTTCTTCTCAAAGCAATCTTTTGCCTCAAAGGTTGAAGTCCTACTGCATTTGGGATGCCCTCAGGCTATCTTTTCTGGTGTCCTATTCATTGAGTAATCAGTGAACAGATTTTTAAATCACTGACACATTTTTAAATCACTCTGATTGGCTCTTTGCTCTTGATTCTCGACATAAATCTGGCTAAAGGCCCCCAACTGTAGCCATACCATTGCCTCAATGTTAGACTGCCCTGACATTTCTTCTGTAAGATTAGTCCACCACCTTTAATCTGCATCTAAGGCAAAATATGTGGACATATGCAGAAAACTTTCAGACAAATCATAAGACACATCATTTGGGATCCACCAGTCAGTGCCATTCTCCATCTCAGAGGAAACCTCCTAACCCTGGTAAAAACCTAGCAACCTTTTTATAAATATTTGATCTTCTGAGTTCTAGCCAGAATCTCCCATCAAGTACAACCTAAGCAGCCCAAACTCTGCTTTTTCAGCTGACATCTCTTCACCTTTCCTAACTCTTCCAATTTCCACAAGCCAGGTCCAAAGGCTCTTCAGCCACATGCCAGGTACAGTCATATAGCAACTTCATTTCTCTTGTATCCAATTCTGTCTTAGTTACGTTTCTCTCATTGTTGAGACAAAAATACCTGACAATCAGAATTAAAGACCTAAAAGTTTATTTAGCTCATAGTTTGTAAAGGTTTTAGTCCATATGCAGCTGGCTCCATGGCAGGGTAGTATGGCAAACAGGGATCACAGAGAGACAGTTTTGAGTGAGCAGCTGGTTTCAAAACAGCAAAAGAGGTCTTTCTTCTCCTGTATCTTATCTGAGCTACTTAGGGCAAGTAGTACTCACAAATTTAATCCTAGTGTACTGGAGCCTAGAATTGTGCTATGAATTAATCCCAACATCACACACTCTATAGATCTAGCCACCTCTGAAAAAGCCCCACATATTACTGCCAAAGGCTTGGGGCTGTGGAGACATCTAGATACAAGCCATATCAAGTGCCCACTAGACATTTTAAGACAACAAATTTCTCAACCTGGAATGTAAATATCAAACAATCTTATATTAATTTTTCTGTTCATTTCATGTGCTGATTTATGAAAATAGCCTCTCTTATAGATGAATAAAGCTGTTAACTATTTCTTATTATCAATTAGTGATTTTTTGTTTCTTTCAAATGAATTTGTTCTTTCTTTTGCCTGAAGTGCTTTACCTTCTCTCACATTCTGCAAAAGTGAATAGTTCCCATCTGATTTTCAAGGTCTAATTCAAGTGTGATGAGATACTTTACATACACATGGTGACCAGCAAGTACCTCTTGAAAACAAAAAACATGTTTTGAACCATTCATTCACAGGTTTCCACCATAGATACCATGAGATTATTGTCTGAAATTAATGTCAGAATAATTGTTTTTTTGTTTAAGTTCATTGTAGTGTCAGGTGATTCAACTCACTGCTGTGATTTCATCAACCATTTGCTTCACTTTTCTACACTTAGACTTCTATAGAGATATGTCAACTAATAGAACTATGTCTCAGCATATTAAAACACTTTGAACTGTGAGGGAGAAAATTGACTATTTATTTATTTATTTTTTTTTCTTTTGTGGAATCAGGGATTGAACTCAGTCCCTCGCACTTGCCAAGGATGTGCTTATTCCACTGAGCCATCTCCCCGGCCTATTTAATTTTTTAAACAAAGTTTCTTGACCCAACTACAGCATCTGTTAGTTTCTTTAAACATTCAGTAAGTCACACAGAATTAAGGAATTTCCTCTGAACCTGGCCATCTCATTATTTTGCTCTGATTTCAAATTTAAACATTGTGTAGACTATAGAGAGGTAAAACAGTCTGACTATAAGAGACATTCCCCAAAAATTTAATGTATATTATTATTTAACATGAGAATAAGACACATATATTTCTGTAAATTGGATTGGAGACTAATTAGAGCTTGTGTTGGAGGGCTTTCCAATAGCTATTTTGCTTTCATAGAAGATCTTGAAAAAACTTAGAATAGTATGACAAAAGAGGTTTCAACTCCCTTTCCAATTAATCTAAATTGGGACAAAATCTCAGTATTTTGTATTCAGTTATTATACACATTAAAGAAAAGATTACAAATCTCATTTCGCACCAGATAAAAACTGGTGCCCTTTTTGTTACTTTTATAACATTTAGAAATATACACTTACTTTCTATCTAGGTAAAATGTTACTTCTAAAGGGCATATGAAAGGACACGTGATTATTAGCAATTAAAGTTATTAACTTCAGGTGTTGAAATGTATTCTGATTTAAAGCAACTCATACTAAACTATTCCTCGGCTACATGCAACAGTCTAAAGGATAGCACTGGGGGTCCCCATATGTGTTCTAGAACCAACTATCATACAGGTCTTAAGTCTGCACAATTGTCAAAACTCTAGCAAAATGACCTGCTCTGTAGCAAGCCACAAGACTGATGTTACCATTGCTGTAAGCATTAGCAGAAGAATCCTGTGCAATTTAAAGAGGTCTGATCACTGATACTCTTTCCATTCTCATTCCCAGGATAAGTGGGCACATGCTGCTACACATGGCTGAAAGTCAATCAAAGGAGTACAGTCAAGACCACCCAGTCTCTTAGATTCAGCCTTCTCTGGGAGGTTCTCTTCCAGATATTGGGGAGAATGAAGAGCTATTGGTTTCCTTCCCTACTCACTTCACACTAAGTATTCATCATAACTTAGGGTCTTTTGCCTAAAATACAAGCTTTATTTCAGGAAAAGTTGGTACAGGTTCCTTGTGTTCATCTTCATAGTCATAGAAGTATAGTCATAGTTCCTTTGTCTGACCACTTGACTTAGTTTAGAAAGCACACCACTGCCAGCCCCTTGTTACCTCTGCAGTAGTTGTACATCAAGGGACTCAGTGACAGAGTGATGAATGTCCTGTCCTAACTCCTCTTTGGTAGTCTTTGAGCACATCCTTTAGTTTCTGTGGTTTCTCACTTGGAGGAAAGAAAAAGACAAAATTCTGCATGTTTTAGCAATAACTCACATGAAATATGATAAGACAGTTTACAAAACATTGCTGACCTACCACAATTCTGTTATTTAATTTTATCTTGAATTCACTGATAGCATGCAAGATTTTTTTCCTCCACAAACTGTATTTCAAGAGGATTTCCTTTATATGAAAAAGTAGATATTTTTATTTAAAACATGATTTTCTCCATGTTAGGACTTGGAACACAGAAGTAGATGCTATTGTTATGATTTGTATCTAGTTATCTACCCAAAGCCCAAAGTCATTGGGGTTTTCTAGAGTCTGTGATTATTTCATGATCCACTACAGGGATTCTGGGTGCAAGGCCACTCCCCCCCACCCCGCCGCGCAGATAGTCTGCATACAAATGTGAGGAGAGGAAGAAGGCTTGCTAGCGGCCACAGCTGCTGTCCCTCCCTTTACTCTTTTCCGCCATCCACCACTATGGATGACTTCCCACTGCTATGTCCCCTCTGCCTTGGGGCCAGCCAAGTATGGACTAAAACCTCCCAAACTGTGAGCTAAATAAACCCTTCCTTCCTTAATTTTGAGGGTCAGGTATTTTGTTCCAGCAATGAGGAAAAACTGACTGAGACAACCATAAACTAGGATAATTAAAACAAGAGAGGTATCAAGCAGTAGTTAGGCATGCACTCACACACACACACACACACACACACACACAGATGTTGTACTAGTTGAAGTCATTTTCTGTTTAGTGAAAGTTTTGGTTTGGTTAAAATAGTCTGGACTAATTTGAGACAAGGTAAGGGAAAAAATAAATCGCATAAAACTCAAATTTAGATTGCTAAATTAATGAAATTACTGCCCCTTGCAAGAAAATGCCTGTGTTTCCTTGTGTTTTTCTACTGTCACATTGCACTTCATAGCACATACTTCGTGTTACACTTTTTCTTAGCTACTTCAGTTTCTTATATTATTTGGACAGTGCGCTGTGTTCTGAAATGGAATCAGGTAATGCATAGCTCATCCGATAAAAAGGTGAGATGACACCGGTGTTCTTGTTATCCTGTATGACCGCACAAGCACTGCTTTTCTTTTTCTTTTAATTTACAAATCCACTTCAGCTATGAATATGTTTTTCTTAGTTGGATACACAATGAATGATCTGATTTTTGAATGGCAAGATGAGGCACCTGTACAAGTGGCAGAAGGACTCACTCTGCCCCAGTTTCTGTTGAAAGAAGAAAAAGATTTACGATATTGTACTAAACATTACAATACAGGTAGGGGATTTTCTTTACAATTATGATTTATGACTTTATGATACAGAGATTTACTAATTGCAATGTTAGTGTAACTATTTGAACTTTATATAGCTCAATGTTTTCCACAGGAGCACAGCAGAAAATAGACACATTTGAAACATACAGATGTGCTAATTTATTGTACACTGTTATATGATTGGAGTCCCTGAAATCAAACAAATGCTTGGTATGTCATTACACTTAAGTCACTTTTGTGAAAAGTGCATATTCATAGAGAAATGACTTTTAAAATTACTCTTAAACTGTTATGCTTATAAAAAAAGAGGACAGTAGAATAAGAGCTTGCCTGTCAAGCACAAGGTCCTACATTCCATCCCCAGCACTACAAAAAAAAATTCCTTGAAAAACTGGTTTTGGTATTAGGAGGATAGCTCAGTGAAATAAGCATTTGCCTGGCAAGCACAAGGACCTGAGTTCAATCCCCCATTCTGCCAAAAAAAAAAAGAGAGCTGCTGTTTTACAAAAGGCTTTATTTATGTAAACTTTCTCTTTGGCCACACTTCCATGGTTTTTCAAGGCATTTTTATCTAAGCATCTATGACTTAAGCCAACACTGGCACTTGGTGCATCTCAGAGTAAATATTAGATGTAGTCACCAACAGCAACAGTGGAGAAGTTCACTATGACTTGTGCATTTACAAAATCATTTATTTTTCTTAACTGGTATGGGCTCTTCTCAAATCCCTGACCTAGCTGCGTATATCTTACTATTATAATTTGATTGAGTTTCCCACTAAGCATCTCTCCAGTTTGGTGAGTGCATGACCTTCATTAGCATCTGCATGTGCTCTTATCATCCTATTACAGTAAACTATAATTCAAGCTATGATCAGAACTATGATCTGACCTTTTGCTATATAAAGTCCCTAGCTTTCTTATGTTTCAAACAAATGCACAATATCCATTCATAAAGTTCCTACCATTTTAACTCAGAGATAAAGGTGACAAACATGAGCTTACTGGAGAGTTCACAGTGAACATCTGACCTCCAAGATGAAGGGCAGGCAAGCCCTTGGCTTCCTCGGCTCTCTCGGGAAAGTTGTGCAGGTGTACTCATTTTAGGAAAATTCAAAAGTCTCCTGAGTTAAGATAGGGTATTGGGTAGTTTCCTAGGGCTGCCACAAAAATCTTCTTGCAAATTTGGTAGCTTAAAACAACATGAATTTATTTTCCCACAGTTCTAGAGGTTAGGAGTCTGAAAGCAAGGTGTCATTGAAACCACACTTTCCTGCGAGGCTCTAGGGAACCAACTCTCCCTGCCTTTTCTATATTCCTAATTCTATCAATCCTTGGTATTTCTTGGGTTACAGACACACAACTATCTGTCTTCAGAGTTACATAATATTCTCCTTTTATGTCTGGGTCTCTGTGTCCAAATTTTGCTCTTCTCATCAGGCACCAGGTATATTGTACCAGGGCTCCCTTAATCCAGAATAACTTCATTTTAACTTGAACACAACTGCACATACCTTGTGTCTAGGTAAAGTCACATTCAAATTTCCAGGTCCACATGAATGTTAGGTAAGGATACATTTAACCCACAACAAGAGTTGAAGAAGTAAGATTGCTTTGAGATGAATTTTTATGATACACATCTCAAGCTTCTTCCTTAGCAAAGAGCAAGGTTGCATACTTCACTGGAGATGTGCCTCAAGTTACTGTGACTTATGGACACAGAACATACATTTCTGAAGTTCTACACTAAGCATAGAACTGAGTAGGTGTTTTCTTAGATGATATTATAGAAATTTCATAGCTTTATAGTCCTGGATCTTAAAATACATAGGATCCCCCAAATTATGAGAGAATAAATGTGCCTGGCAAGTTATTCCATCAGGTATGCAATTCACTTGGCCCAGCCCCTAAGTTCCATTTGTATCATTCTTAAATGCACAGGTGCCATCTACTCATTACTATCCAGAAGCAGGCTGAGATATTATCCTTACATTCTTTACATAAATGAAAAAAATCAACAAAGGAAACTCCAGATTTTAGGAAAAGCATACTTAGAAATACATTTTCTGAAATAAATACATTGAAGTGAAAAATGTATATAGAAATGATTGCACCACCCCAAATGCTTTGTTTAGGTTCATTTTCTTCTTCATGGCCCAAAAGTCTATCTTAGGTTAGGTACATGAAAGTCCTACAGCCTGTCTCCTTCTAATCTTGTCAAAACCTTCTAACCCCTTCTTCTTGCTTGATAATCTATTGCTATGATGCATAGATGATAGAGTTCTTTTGTAGAAATTGTTTATTTTTCTCCTTAGAACCACACACAGAGCATGTATGAGTTTGTGTAAACCCACAGAGGCTCCGAAGGTAGAATCATGTCAGTTAGTTTGGGCTTATTTCCTTTGTTTTCAATGAAAATTTAAAATTTTCATATTAAACGGATTTTTTTTTCATAACCAAGGATTGAACTCAGGCCCTTGAGCTTGTCAGGCAAGCACTTATTCTAGTGAGCTATATCCCAGATCTCTAAATGGACTTTAAAGCTCTATATATTTTTATGTATTTCAGGAATCTTTAAGCCTTCTGCATGCATTTGATAAACAGATAAGGGGAACATATGTGGCTTGGACAGGTTTCTAATTACTAGATATTAGAAAGTAGAATCCAATTTTCCCAGAGCTTCAAATCTGTTAAGACTTAAGTTCTAGGATCACAAAAAATGTCTTGCAAATTTGGTAGCTTAAAATTTGAACTAGAATTTCCACCCTCCAACCTTTGCATACTGGTACATGTAGCCAACATTACTTCCAGCAAAACATGGTAATTGCCCTCCCATAAGGATGTATATCAGAACTTGAGGGCTACATTCTAACCAAATATAGCACTTATCATTTTGCGAAATTTTCTCCCTTTGGTTTTTGAGTAACTGCATATAAATTGAAATGTCTGGTATCACTTGTGTCATCTTTTCAGAGTAAGCCACATTAGCAGACCCATCACACTGAACCATCCCTTACAGGAGACCAGCACTCTTCCTGGATGTGGGCCTTTGCTACTGTTCTTTCACGCTTGGGTCTTAATGGTCTTCTCTTTAAGTAATATTCTCCTACCCAAATATGAAAGAACAGCAGAGAGAATATTACTTAAAACAGAGGAGCATCATCTTTCTTAAAACAAACCTTGAAAAGAACAAAACCAAGAATTGATGTGTTAAAAGAAAAAAAAGGCAAAGTAGCTGAGTAGTAGAGATAACAGAAAAGGGAGTGAAACCAAAGGATAAGCAGAAATATCAATTTAATGTTTACAGTATAATTCACTCCTCTATTACCATAACAGAGGCAAATGATAAAGACATAGAAGCATAAGTATGTGAAATAAGTGTAAACTGTTCATTTCAGTGTGCTTTAAAATTATGTCTGAAGTTACTAAAAGTACAGGCACCTTCTTGTTTTATTATTATTTAAGGAACTATTCATCTTTACTGGTATCTATCCCTTAACACTGACTTTAAATGCAAACATCCCTGAAACAATAGCTTCTAGGTGTAAATAAGCATTCAAAAGCAGCAAGTCAATGGGTAAAGAAAGTCTCCATATAATAAATGTGTATTTCATTGTCTATCTCACTAACAGTTTCTATAATCAAATGAAAACAGTCTTTCAGTAATTTAACAAGCTTAAATACTGTCCAGCAATGAAATATTACATACTGTTTCCTAAAAGATCTCACTCTTTATGTAGCTTCTCGACACTAGCAGGAAAAAAAAATCAGAAATAAAATCTGATTATATGATTTTGGGTTTCTTCATTACAGTGGGACATTTTAGGACAAAATTATTCTGATAATTAATTGTGATATGTGGTACCATAAGAAAAATCGTTTGTACTAATCAATGTGTTTATTTTATGACTAATTAGGGAAGTTTACTTGCATAGAAGTAAGATTCCATCTGGAGCGACAGATGGGATACTACCTCATCCAGATGTACATCCCCAGTCTCTTGATTGTAATTCTGTCCTGGGTTTCATTCTGGATCAACATGGATGCAGCTCCAGCCAGGGTTGCTTTGGGAATAACCACTGTGTTGACCATGACCACGCAGAGTTCAGGGTCCCGAGCCTCCTTACCAAAGGTAAGTTCGCTAAGGAGAAATACACGTATTGCACAAACACTTGCAAAGGTATCATAGTCGGAGAAATTGGAAAATACAAAAAGAGGGGAACACATAGTTCACAAACCAGTGATATCTGCTCTCCATTCTTTGTGTGATGTTCCCCAAATATTTAATCACCATTTACAGTCTAAAAGGCATAGCAGAACATACCTGCAATCCCAGCACTTCAGACATTGAGGCAGGAGGATTGCCACAAGTTTGAAGCCAGCATGGACCACAGAGTGAGCTCAAGACCATCCCAAGTAGCACTGAAAAACCACTTCCCAAACACTTCTAAAAAAGATTTACACATTATAAAAATTTTTGTATTTACAAATGTATATAGAACAGAAATGTAGATTATATGTAAGTCCACACATAGAAGTACACAGATAAATTTTATAGAAATATAGACTATATGTAAATATATCTATAATTTTACATAGATTTTAATGTAGAACTATAATAAATATTTATTTAATTAGAATTTACATGGTATTTTAAGAATTGACATAGCTCCCACAGTATATGTGCCATAATTTCCCCATTCTTCTAACTAACACTATAGGAAACCCTGTGTGTAACTATATGTATTAACACGTATTTATACACATGTGTAATAGCTTTATATACATTTCATATTACATTCTTAGTATTCATATTTAGAACTGGAATTTCTGCCCTTCAACCTTTACATATTGATACTGTGGCCAAACTTACTTCCAGCAAAATATGGTAATTGTTCTCCCATGAGGATGTATATCAGAGCTTAGGGCCGCATTCTAACCAAATATGGTACTTATCACTTTACAAAATGTTCTCCCTTAGCTTTTTTGAGTAACCATGTATAAGTTGAAAGGAAAGTTTATCAAACTCCATGATTTTAGTGCTTGCTAAGACTCTAGAATGAAAATCAAACTGCTTCATTTTGGCCAATTTTACTTGCTTATGTTTGATAGTCTGAACAACTACTTTGAACATAACAATATGCAATAAACAACAATTATAAAATTTCTATTATCTTGTATTTTAAATTCTCCATCATTTCTAATTTTCTATTATTGTTTATTCACTTTAAAATAAAATAATAAATGTAATGAAAGGCAAAATGATCAGATGTTTAAAAAAATCAGCTTGTCCCCCTGTGATGTTCGCAAAGCATCTAACGTTGTCTTTCATAAGTTTCACTGAGTTAGAAGTTCTTTTCAACCATTTAGCCTCGTGAAAAAAAAATAAATTATTTTCTTCTTATAACTGCTAAAAATTTATCTAGATGTAACATACTAGTAAATCTTCAGATATCATTGTAATTTTCATTGAAATTTTATACTTCCATGCAGTAAAATCATATTAAATATTCTTATGCATTTGATGCTGTCTACTTTTTAAGTAATAAATTTACTATTCATGGTTTCATGAATCTGTTCTATGAATTATATTATGTGATTTATTTATTTACATTAAAACACCTAAATAAATAACAGCTGGCCACAGGATGCTTTATCACTGAAATGTTACATAATTTGAAAAGAACATGATATTGTACAGTTCTCACTATATCTCACTAAGATTTAATGATTGTCTTTCAAAATAGTTTATGTTTTTATTAGCAGTTTTACTGTGAAAGAAGTTGACTTCAATTCATACTTTACAAAATACTGTCAATATGAAAAATACATTTTTATTAGATTGTAAGATCAAACTTTCAGTGTTAATTTATATGTGTATAAAGTCTCAAGGGCTTCAGTGATAGTGGAAATTCCATAGAGAATTCATAAAGGAAGTTTACTCACTGATCTTCCTCATGAATTCAACTGAAATGAAAACTCACTTGCTCTGTAAGTTCTCCACCACAAAGAATAAAACGCTGTGCTTCAGGAACTTATTGCTTCCATGAAGTGCAGCAGAAAGGGATTATGCATGGAAGTTAAGTTTGGAAGTTTGAGTAGAAAAAGCAGAAATAAAGAAAGCAATAAATTAAAAAGACAGCATGAGGACACACATTTAAAAAATGAAAATGATTATTTGGGATACATTCATACTTTTCACAAGAAATAGGATTTTCTTAACGGTTTTGGTAGGGGGTCTCACTACCGAGTCCTGCTCTTTTCAGCCTCCTCGGTGCCGAGGTTCCAGGTTTGGGCCACCAAGCCTGCTCTAGGTGGCTGACTCAAAGCGCCCGGGGGCGAGACTAATGTGGGCACAGTGCCTGGGATCAAACCTTGATCCTGTGCTTGCCTAAGCAGACACTTAGTCTGCTGAGCTATTTTGCTGGCTCAGGAAAAACATTTGAAGAAATGTATTTCACTGGGATTTCATGGAAGGGAAAAATTTAAAATCATGAATTAAGCATATACATGAGTGTATACAAAGCTTATCTTCTACCCATAGAGATGGTGACCACTAGAAAAGTGACAGTTCAGCACTCACACAAAATCAGTTGTTGGCCAAGTGATAACAACGTGTCCACATTCTTTCCAATTTTCTGCTAGCTAAGTATTGATAGGTAAAGCATGGTTGGTTTCCTACATTAGAATTCAGGAAGGCAGACCCTAAAGACACAGGATAAAGTACAATTAATCTGCCTGAGGTGATTCAGGTAAAAGAGTGCAGAAAATCCCATTAAAATGCAATTGTACAATTTTTTTTTTTTTTTTTGTAGGCTAGAAAAGCAATAGGTAAAAGTTCACTTTTGCGTTCAGAACAGATCCCTAAAACTGGCACCTTAACACCTAGTGTTCTTACTCCGCAAAAGATCCCTCAAATACCTGCAGGTCTTGCCTATGAAATGCCCACTATAAGCCTACTAGAAAATTCGAGTAAGTAGTAGTAAATTAAATTTAGGGACATCAGAGATTATCACAGATAAGAGAAATAAAATAATCAGTAATTTATGTCAACTTCTTAGTGATTGAAATTGTGTTTACATATATTTTTCCCGAATAAGAAGGAGTTGAGCAATCAGTCAAGATCCAGAGTAGAAAATCTCTAAGACTATTGTAGCCAACTTCTTAAGAGTTACATGACTAAAATTCTTCTAGATATTGTGTGTTGCATTGGTCACTATAGTGTCATAATGGATCAAGCATGTCAACACAAAACAGAAGGTCTCTTCTGACTCATTTCTGGAAACTGGGAACAGTTTTACATTTCTGCAATGCCTGTGCTGAGTAGTTTGAAAAGGGTCTCATATGCACCCTATTGCCAACAAATTCTCAAAGTTATATAACTTTCTGAGGATTTTCTTACCCTGGATTTTTGGCATTGATTCAGGGGCCATGTCATGGAAGGCTTTCCAGCCCTTGCTAATGATCTGGCTTATTTTGGGTGCAGTGTTGGCCACTAGAAATCGTAAAAGAGGAATAATTGCCCTGTTTTCTGTTGAGCATCAGCAGGAAGGAGCAGCACTGGAGGCAGGGTGCTTACCAGGGAAGTTGTCATCGTCCTCAGTAGAGGGCAGTCTGGCAAGGTTGGTAGTAGCCACAGCAGTGTGTGACATGGCTGGGACACAGAGTGTGGCAGTGGATGCGACACACTTTCAGGTATCAGGGCAGAAATTGCAGTTCTAAATACGAATGTTGCAAGTCACCCTCCAAAGTGACAAACATCTGAATGTCAAAGATGAGAATAGCCTGTCCTAGTGCCTAGAGCTGGCCTCTGCCCTATCAGTGCCAGCCTCATTCCCTTTTAACTTATCTTTTAGAAACACTGTTTCTTCATTTGCTATGTTCTAAGTACCGCTTTCTCTGGCTTTAGGTAATAAGTAGTATTTGAAATTTTTGAGATTAGTTTTTAAAATTTTACTTCTACCTGTTTGTAATGCATGGCGTTTACATTTGTCTTAGGGAGCAGGTGTGTGTCCACACCATATCTGGACTCATTTTTATCCCCCTTCCCATCCCATCCACAGATTAATATTATTTTTTCATAAACATTACAAAATGTAAACTTTTCCACCAAGGATATCTACGGAGGTAAATACAACTTGTATTTAAGCAATGACAGATGAAATGAAAGTCAGAGAGCTGAAATAAAACTTAGAGGACAAGGTCTGACACAAGCAGGTGAACACTACCTGTATGCCAGCGTCACCTGACCTTCCACGATTACCCATCATCCTTTACCTGACACAGAAATGAGGAATTCAGGAGGATTCTCATTAAGGAAAGAATAGATTACCTGTTCAAGAGACTGACTAGGTAAATGGAAGAATTCATTCTGATTCTTATCACAAATCTTTCTCAAAAAAAAGTGAAATTGGAATGATAAAAACTGCCACAATATTTACTACTAAATTGTTCCTAAAGGTTGGCCTTATAGCGTACCTATACCTATGTTTTATTTTATTTTATTTTATTTTATTTTATTTTATTTTATTTTATTTTATTTTATTTTATTTTATTTTTTTTTTTGTCTTTTTGAGACAGGGTCTCACTATGCAGTTCAGGCTGGCCTTAAGCTCACTTTGTAGCTCAGGCTGGTCTCGAACTCACAACAATCCTCCTGCCTCAGCCTCCCGAGTGCTGGGATTACAGGCATGCGCCACCACGCCCGGCTTATACCTATGTTTTAGATAAGATTTTTTTTAAGTTCAACATGTACACTCTGGTTTAATGTCTCCCCATTCTTAAATTTAACTTACAATGTTTGGTTCTATTTTCCTGATTTTTTTTATTAGTGTATATTTGCAATACATATCAGTTAATGTTCCTCTTGGGAACTTGGTGAATGTACATAGAACACCTTAATTGTCTTTCCTCTTTTTAATCTTAGAATGAGTTCATGTTTTACAGTGTTAATTGGACTCTGGACTTTTTTCTTCAATACCATGTATTGACTCCAGGGCCTTTTCAATGAACTACATCTTCAGTCATGGACTCTAGTTTCTGTACCTTCTTACAACAAGTTTTTACTGAATTGGTACCTGACACTGTGACTTTAGGAAACTTTTGACTGAAAAATCAATAAATTTTATTTTTCTTATCTTAATAATAGTTTTGTTTTTCTGTGAAGAAGTAAATTTTGCTCTATAAAGAAGTTGTCTTTTTCTACTCAAGATATCATGAATAGTGACAAAATCATACTTCATGCTTTTCCTCAGCCTAGAGTCTATGGGGATTCAGGGCTTTTGCCAAAGCACAACATGAACTCTTCCTTCCCCTGCCCTGTAAGGTGGACACAGTGTTTTGCTAAGCTTTCTGCCTTTCTTTCTCATCCAAGTATATGGTAAGATCTCCTTTCCCAGTGCCCTTGGAGTCAAGGTAGTTATAGGTACTTCTGGCTGGTGAATTTTGAACAAAGTGACTTGTGTCTTGCTAGCCTGGAATATTTCTTATCAAGTGAAAGACTGATGAAGCTCTGCCCTTTGAAGCTAAGAACTGATGCACCCAGCTACCTGAAAGGAGTGTTCCAGACTACAGTAATGGCTAGAGCAAAGCTGCCTAGGTGATGTGGAGGCTGCTAATTACTTTCAGGTCCAAAACTTAAAGGAAGGAAACTATAACTAGAAACAATAAGCGAGTAGTAAAGTGACACAAGCTGGCAAATACCACTGTGTAACTTCACAGATGTCTTCCCTGATGACCTCCTTTCTAATTCAGCTCCCTTTTGCCCAGCCCTATTCCCTTTATTGTATTATCCTTTCAATTACTTTTTTTATGACAGTGATCTCATTTATGTGTCTGATTTTTATATATACTCTTTGCTTAAATATAAGTTCTATTAATAATGGATCTTGGCTGTCATACTCATCTCTGTACATACTGTACCAAGAGTAGAAATTGGGTTCGCTATTAGTATTCAATGAATATTTGATGAATAAAGTGAAAACACTGAATGAACGAGTGAATAATTGTTTGAATGTGGTAAGAAAAGTAACTTGGAACCTATTTGTGAAGGGCTTTTTACAGCATAGAATAGATTTGAAGTCTTAAAATAATAAGATGAAAATAAAGAGTTTTAAGTCAAGGGCAATATGGTCTACCTTGCCTCTAAAACTAATTGCTGTAGTGTCAAGGTTAGATCTGAAGGACTGGAAAACATCACTATGGCTTAGATCAATGTTATGACAACATGAAAAACACCAAGAAAGTATAATTTTTCACAGGGCTGGATCTTTGATATGACAATGAGAGGACTCCTGTGTTGGAGGGTAAATACAAATAGAATGGAGCCTTTTAATGAAGAGAAAGAGGCAGTTGCGTTTGTTGGCTGTTCATTTGGAGGAGTATGGTAGAGATACAGAACTCCTATTTGGTCAAGTTTGAGTTGTGTGAGCCCTCTGAAGGGTACTGTTAAGTAAAGTCCTTAGATCAGCTTAGAAGGCATAGATTTTGGAGCTGTGAGCACATAGGAGGGGCAGCATCCCAAGAAATAGGTAAAGACAATGAGAGGTGACAGGCAGAGCACAGAGAGGACCCAGGACGCTGGTGGATGTGCATTTACACTAAGTGATATTTCCAAAATGATGTGGTTGAAGGTAGTGATTTTGAAGACATTACACAATATATCTCCTGACACTGTATATATTCAGGGACTCCTGGAAGTTTCTGGTAGTCATCGGACTTATGTGATTTAAATCTATACTTTGCAAAACAGATGGTAGGTTGATAGAATATTTGTATTTCTTTTGTTCCAGGGACTCAACGTGCCATTTTATTGCTGAACCACATCCATTCCCCCCAAATTTGCATACCTTAAAATCATTTCACACATGGAAAAATATTAAAATTATAATACATATGGTCGAGGAGATGGCTCAGTGGAAAAAGCACTTCCCTGGCAAGCGCAAGGGCCTGAGTTTGATCCCCAGTTCTGCCAAAAAAAAGACTAGACAAACAAATAAAATTATAATACATAAACCTAGCAGACCCTGTCATAACCAACTGATCAAAATTTTGAACCTCATGACTGGATACCTAACAGGGCTTTACAGGAAAGAAATCCCTACTTTAAAAAGCAAACTTTAGGGTTGGACTAATGTGCCTGCTTAGGCAGAGCCCAGAAACTAGGGTTCAATCCCCAGTATGCTGTGCCAGCCCAGCCCCTGGGGTGAGATGGCGATTGAGACTGGGCTTGGTGGCACACACTTGTAATCCTAGCCCTTTGTAGGCTGAAAGCAGGAGAATCGCTATGAGTCCAATCAACATAGTGAGTCCCTGTAAACCGTGTCATAAATCTAACAGATTTATGAAGAAAGAAAAATAAGCAAACTTTAAGTGAGACATGATGCAAAATAATTGGTCTTACTCAAAAAGATCAATATTATAAAACTTCAAGGAAATACTGAGTAAATGCTAAACCACAATGCAGACTAAAGAAACATGAAAGTAAAGTGCAATACACGATCCTGAATTAAATCCTGAGATAGATGGAAAAAATAAAATAAAATGGCTTAGTCCTGGAACAGTTAGTAAAATGGAAATAGGGGGTTAGAATTAGATGGCAGTGCTGAATCAGCTAAGTTCTTGATTTTTTGAGTGCATAATCCTATCTGCAGATGGTAAGCGGCTCAGTAGGGCATACCATATCATACAGTATGGTTTGATAGTCAAATGTTAACAATTCAGAAAGGTGGAAATTTTCTTTACTAGTCCTCTTACATACTGGTAAAAACATGTCAAATGGGTAGCAAATAGCCACCTAATTAATTAATAAATACACTGAAAAACATCTTATTTTTACTGTGCCTTTTGGATTTTCTTTTCTTTCAGTTTTTTACAGGGTCACAGTGTGATGTTTACAAACATAGGTCTGACTTATTTCACTTATAAGAATGGTCATTAAATCTTAACAAAGTCAATAAATAAGATTATAAATTTTAAAATATTCATATTTTAAAAATTCATTAAAAAATAAAACTTAAAAACTCAAGTATTATACATATTTCAGTGTTACTTTATACTCCAAGCATTATATTAAACATATTTTATATTTCATCTTTTTTCTACCTTATGTTTGGGCTAATGAGCCATTTGAAAAAAATAACAAAGTGCATACAAGTTTTAAGTGTAAAACCAATACATACAAGTTGTAAAAACTACTATCTGAGAAAACCTTCAAAAATTGTTGATGCTTTCTTTTATTTTAAAGCTGATGCATAAATGATATTGGTGGTTGGACAGGATATTATGTCAACTTCTAGTACTATGGACAACCACTAGGAAAATAACAAGCTAGAAAGTGTTAATTATTGAATCTTTGATGTAATTTAGGTATAAAAAATAAGATACTCAAACAGCTACACTCTCTTTACTGATGAGTCATATGCTATAATAATGTCTGTAAATATAATATCATGTATGTACCTTCTATGATACCAAAACATTATGAAAACAGTTTGCAATGTATTAATTTATCAAATCCATCTTGTCAAGGTGTCTTAAAACTGTCTCATTGATATTTGTACTTCAATAAAACCAAAATAAATAAATAAATAAAAGCCAGAAAATTTCAGCGTTGCTCTCAAAGAAAACAACGGTATAGACCAACATAGGCCTTTCTCTTTGTTTCTTGGCTAGGTTTCCTATGTCAAGGCCATTGACATCTGGATGGCAGTGTGCCTCCTGTTTGTGTTTTCAGCACTTCTGGAGTACGCAGCTGTAAACTTTGTGTCAAGACAACACAAAGAACTGCTGCGATTTCGACGAAAGAGAAAGAATAAGGTAAATGACTAAGGGAACTGACTTTGCTGGAATATCATGTGTGGCTGTAAAGTGATGCTTTCTGTTTTTAATAGGGATGAAAAGGAAAAAAACTGGGATTGCTGATTATTTCTATCCAGTTAAAACTTTAAGCATCAATGCATCAAGGAAAAGGTGTTGCCCTGTGGCTTTACTTCAGCAGGGTATCTGGTAGGACACAAGCTTTATCAACCTCTAATATACTTCTAGGAGCCTTATTTTGGCATTGATGAATGAAATAGACCACCTCTTAATTTGTAATGCTAGTGCTTTTAATGGTTTTACCTGATCTGTCAGATATATAATTATTAATGTTGCTCTTCCTGAACTAATTCCTTTGTTTCCATATAATATTTCTTATTTATACAACAATTATAAGTTCATGCAAGAATAGGTGGTCTCTTTAGTGCATATTTTCACATTCTTAAGCTATTTCTTCAAAAATACCATGAAACACACAATTTAATACTAGCATAGGCCTTACTATGATCTAATAAAAGAAATTCATTCAGATCTTTAGGAAAAGTGAAAAAATGTAGGCTTGGAGTGCGGTTACACCCTTCTACTAAGTCCTGTCATGGCGTCTCTTTCTATAGCCTCAGGGTTTTGCTCACTTTCTCCATTTTTCTGTAATATAAGAGTTTGTCTTCAAAATAAATCTCCAGCAAATTTTTGTCTTCTAATGCTAATATGCCAATTGACCAACAAAATAATGTTGTTTCATTATCTTTTTTTTCCTTTTATTCATCTTATAATGTATTAGTCATGTGACACAAGTCGTAGAAATGAGATGTATGGTGCTTCGGGAGTACGGATGGGGATAGTCTGTCAGTTCAGACACATTCTGCATCTGTCAGCCGCTGGGTCTCCTAGGGAAAGTACTAGATGCTCAGTTGCTGTTCTTCTGTTTTACAAAACTATCCTTCTCGGGGCTGGGGGATAGCTCAGAAGTGCAAGCACCTCCCTGGCAAGCGTGAGGACGTGGGTTCCAGCCCCAGACTGCAACAGGACATGGTGGCACAGGCCTGTAATCCCAGCACTGGGGAGGCTGAGACACAAGGATCACTACGAGTCTGAGCTGTGTAATGAGACCCTGTACCAAATAAATAAATAAATAAATCTAAAAAACAATTATCCCTATCAAAATGTCTATTTATCTCATCCCATGTAAGAGTGAAATAAAAGTATTTGATTCTCTTTACTGTTTAGCTTTCAGAAAGCTAAGAGAGATATAATTCCCCAGTAACTGGTATTCTGTTAAAGTGTAGAAATGTAAAAATAGTAGTAACGTACTTTCTCATCGCTATTAAAAAAATTCACAAAGCAAATGTATTTAATGTAATAAGTTTTTGATGCAGAGGAAAGCAAATCAATTTGTTTAGGTTCTATTCATATCTTGCATATGTGAAAGTTTATTAATTGTTATGCAGGTATGTTAAAATGTTGTATGTGATTCAAGATCTCTAACTTGACTCTGGTGTTTCAATCCCTCTTGGTGCACTTTACCTTCCCGCAGACAGAAGCTTTTGCACTGGAGAAGTTTTACCGTTTCTCAGACACGGTAAATTGACTTTCTTAACTCTACATACAGGAATGTGACCATCAGCAAAAAGCAGACAGCAAGTTTTGCACCTGGGCAGTGTTTGATGGGGAAACGCAGCCCCTGTGTGTGCATGGCTCAGCAAATACCACTGCCTCACAGCTAAGGAGGTCCTCTCTGCTAAGAACTCTATTTTCATCTTCCTTCTTTTACTATTAGGCTATTTAAATATCCTTTATTTTACTAATAGAAGTATTTGACATGATTAAATATTTATTTTCAAGAGAAATGTCCCATGTATCTTGCCCTAATTTCCTCAGAAGAAACAGAATATACCTGGACAAATTTATTTTAAAAAATAGTTGCAGCCTTATTTATACAATGTATTTTAAAATCAAAACTCAAGTGACCTAAAATTAAAACCAATAATTTTGTGCTCCTAATGTCTTTAGAAGACATTATAAGTGTTTAAATACATTGAAGTTATTCATAGCAAATGAACAATTTGATTTTGATAGTGATATCCTTTGAAAATTTTAAAAAGAACCATAAAGACTATATTCAAATATAATGACTAAATATTTAGAAACATGGTCTAATGTATAGTGTATTGGTTCATGCATATTTTGACAGGAGTCCTCTAATATAACACATATAATTAAATTTAGATCCATCAGAGCCAGAGATTTGAACTGGGAAATTATATACTAATAATTCAGTTTAAGAAAATTTCTGTGATAAAATATATTTAAAAAGTGGTTCCCAGATGATCCTTCTATATGGCCCAGTTGACAGTCCCTTTGATGAGCTGCCCTGCATAGCAAGTGATCCAGGTCAGGTGTTATTTTGAGATATTAATTTTTCTTTTAATACATTATCACTTAAATTCTCTCTCAGATTTTGTCATTGTCAGATAACTTCACATGATCTAATTGCTCTTACTTGATTAACTATAAATTTCTATTTGCATAATCAAATATAGTTTCTACAGTTTATACTCAAACATAAATTTATACATAGATATATGTTGGAATACACAGTAGAGAGGAGAAAGAGTTGGGGGTGAGAATCTGTCTCTTTAGAAGTCAAAAGTAAGTACATGTCCAGTAACTGAGCAGTTAGATAGAAAGACAGAGACAGATAGGTAGATAGATAATGATAGATAGATAGATAGATAGATAGATAGATAGATAGATAGATAGACAGATAAATAGATAGATAGATAAAATAAAAAATAGTCTATTAGTTATTGCTTTACAAAGAACTCTGACAAAAAGATGGGCTTATGCTTAGGCAATTAATCTTTCAAAAAGAATATGACAAAATAAATACATTCAGTAGAAAGTAGCCAAATCTCATTTGCATTCATAACTAAAGAGATGAGGCAAATCTAGGGACTGTAATTTTGTTTTTATGAAAACTTTTCCTCATCTAATGATCTTACAGGCTTATCTAATTGATCACACTTTTATTACATATCTTTTGCTTCAAAATAATGTGTACAATCTAAATCTTTAAACCAGCATAGTCAAAATGAGTCTAATAAATGCTGCAATTATGCTTTTTATTTTCACAAATACTGGGTGATATGATTTTCCTCAGTTTTGCACTTTAGTTTAAAATAGGCCAAGTTAAAAAAAAAAAAAGTATTATTATAGAGAGTTGTCACAGAGGAACCTTTATATTTTGCAAATAATAGTCCTAGGAAAGCTATGATTTGGCAGTGGCTTAGGAGTTATGTAAAATGTTGAGACATTTGTTTCTTCTGTTAAAGTATCAGCAGATCTTTCGTCTATTGTGGAATAATAGAAGTTCCTGCTGCATTTAGCTTTCCCCACCCTACACTGCGATAGCCTGCTGTGTGCTGCTTACCCGCTGCGCCATTTCATGGATGCTGTCTCCAGGGCTGTGTGTGTTGTATGCATGATGTGAACAGATTCTGGTTAGAGGTTACAATCCTTATACATCGTACTTGCTCCTGGAGGCTTATAAAGTCAATGACTATTTCTGAACATCTTATTTGTTGAGTGAGTTGGATGAAATGGGATTGCCTTAATGCATGTCATGTAGCTTTTCCACATTAAGCATCATAATGTAATGGTTTTCTGAAGGAAAACACATTCAAACACTTCTCTGGTAATTCTTCTTCCTATCAATTAACATTTATGAATCATTATATGTATATGCAAATGAGATGGGAACAAATTATTAGCTTCTATTTAGAAAATGATGATTTTCATCTAATGGCCTCTATAGGCATAATGGTTAGTTATCCTTTTTCATAAAGATGTATCATGGACTGCCTTTAGTAAGTATAATTATTTGTTTGTACATTAATATGCTGTATGAGTCTAAACAACTGTTCAGGCTGACAAATATGCAACTTTTCTATACTGCACATCTTGTCAGCTTTATATTCTTATGACAAATATATGTATATAGCAAGCAGATTAAAAGGATGAAAGATCCTGGTTAAAAACAACATACATCAGTATACACAAAATTATTTAATAATTTTTTCCATTCTAATTCAGTTTATGCTGTATTCTATTGCTAAAATATCCTTTAAACAGATTAAATTATTTGACAAATTTTCTGATAAGTACTATAGATTAATTTTCCATTAATTTAAACTAAAAAAAGTTCTATTTGACTGACTTATATTATTGGATGAAATTTTATTCTCATGTAAAACAAAAATTGTAAGATTATATTTCCTACAAACAACTGTCTATAGCTTTTGTTAACCTGAGATCTTCCATTAAAATATTATATCCTTTAAACTACCTGTTTTGAGTAATAATATTCAATAAAGTAACACAATTCAAATACATTACATCTTTAAAAAATTGGGCTGTTTTATATCTGCCATTGATAATTTAGTGTTGTAACACTCCATAAGTACGAGTTGGCAATGCAAGATCCTAAAATATTAAGATAAAAATATAGATTTTTAAAAATTCTATTGATTTACTTGTTCTTTAAAATATTTTATTATAGTTTTATAGTGTTTTACCAGAAAAATTATCTTTAAAGCTCACATTTTACCATTCATTACCCTCCAAAGTATTTCTGAATCTAAGTTCAACAAATCAGTAATAAAATTGGCTAACTTCTAGCTAATTTAGATGTCATTTATAGTAAGTGTAAAATTCTTTTGACATGACATTTCAAGCAGTTTTATATTACAAAGTGACTTGCAATTGTAAAATTTTTAATTTCATCTTTGATTAGATTCTTTCAATATTTCGATTTTCATACAGTATATGAATATGTGCAGGCACATGTAACCAACATTTTAAACTAATATATTAGAGAAATAATTTTATGACATTTATATTTTTCATTTGAAATCAGGTTTTTCAAAATAATAAGCATTTATCCCCCCAAAATAAGTCACTGTCAAATTTACCAGAAATTTTAAATACATACACATTTAGCAATTATACAAATGGAAATTAACTGCTCAGTTTCCTTTTTGTTACTTTTCCACTTGATAATAAATATAGAAACAGTTTTAAACAAATATTTGCAGTAATCTGCTTAGCATTTTAATTATATAAAAATTCTCAAAGGCATGTATTAAAGGAAACACATTGGAACGAAAATTACCTGCTTTATCTTGTTATGTCTTAGAGTTGACTTAAGCAATGCTTCATGCTATCTTATATACATAAAGTTTTGTTACTGCACAGTGACAGTTTTCAATCCTTTACCACTCTTGCACAGGCATGGCTTTTGTGGGAGGTGCTTCAGTTGGATAGGATATTAGTTTTCATCTCATACATGTGTCCATATATTATTTTGATGATAGAAATAAAGCAGTTCTACTAAAAACTGTATCTATACTTTTGATTTTGTAGTTTCACATTTTAAGATACATTAAAATGAATCAGTGTGGAGCATTATGCTGTCAGCAAAATGAAGACATTTAGAGAGCTACACAATGTAGTATTTCTGTGTAGATTTAAAGTTCCAAATTTAAAAACTGATAAAATGTTTTCCTATTTGAAAAACTGTATGTAACTGTTTTTTACATTCTTCCTTGTTTACCATTTTAAATTCTTTGAGCATAGTAAAATGTTTTACTTCTGGGTCTTTTAAGCCATATGTTTAATTTTTCAATCTATCATGTTATTTAGCCCATTTTTAATTGATTTGATTTAGTCTTTATTACTGTCTGTGTTTAGACTAGTGAAATGCTTTGATTTTATGGGTTTTAAATATTGGCTAACACAATGTCTTTGTTTTGCCCCCCACCCCCACAATGTCTTTAAGTCAAAAGATTTTGATAATTTTTTAACTTCTTGATTTTCTGGCATTTAAACTGAAGCCGTTTACAGAAATTTGCAGTACCCCACAGGAATATTTAACAACTAAAGGAAAAATGTGCCTTTCTAGCTAAGTATTCATAAATACAATGATGGACTAGGTTATTCAAAACAGAATTAGGTCAGTAATAAAATAATTTAACATACCTTCCATTTTGTTTAATCACTATTGCTTATAATAATGGAAAGCTCCATGGCTCATTATTGAGGATCAGTATTTCAAAGAAATACCAATAAGCTGATCATTAAAAACATCAAAATCACTTGGGAAGTGAGTGACCCAAGGACCTGGACTGTTTTCGTTCCCTGACTGCTTCAGAGAGCAGACTTGGCATTGCCACGAGCCTGGTCACTGCTGCCCACAGAGGGGACACCCTGCTCCCGAGTGAGCACTCACACAACTCCACGCACTTCCTCTCGTGGTATATTAAGGTATTTTTGCTATTTCATGAAATATGTAAAAGGTCAAAGATCCTGGACTGCATAAATTACATCCGGGAGTCTTATGGACTTGGGAAGCTAGTGATGGAAAACACATTTTGGATTTTATGGCCTTACTTGATGTTCTAGGGTAGCAGTGTTCCCTGGGGACCAGGAACTGAGGCGGCCAATCCCACATATTACTTTAGAGCTAATTTGGTGATTATGAATTTAAAGAACCTGATAATAAAATTGATCCATTTATTATTAGCATTTTTCTTTCATATTACACCTAATGCAGTTTCTATAATAATTACTGAATTTTTAATTCAATAGTAACAATTTGAGTGTCTGGTCAGATATTTCATTTATATTCTCTCACTCTGCAAAAACCTGCTTAATAGTGAAATAATATTTTCCTGAAGTAAGAAACTAAGATTCAGTAAGTTAAGTTTCTGAATCAAAGGTATTTAGGCTTCTGGTAATAAATGATGAAGCTATGAATTGCTTACTTGTAACAAATATTTGCATCTTAAATTAAAATCTTAAATGTGACTAACATCTGATTTTATACTCATGCTATTTAATTGTGACTATACAAAATAGCTGAGACCCATTTCCTAAAATACATATACTTTTCTAATTCAATTACCAAATTTATTAGATTTTAGGGAATAAATGCTCTTCAACACCTTGGTTTCTACCACTGCCCAAAAATAAATGAACATAATACTTTAAAGAGAATTTTATAGAGTTAAGCCTCTCATTTTTTTTTCAAATTTAAACTTAGAACAAAAACTGGTCTTAGATTTGTTAATAAAATCATACCTGAAATGCTTTTGAAAACTATAATACACTACCTCAAATTGTGAAATACATAATTTTCCAAGACTCATTTCCTGAGATAGGCTAGCTCTTGAAAAGAATTTTCACAGGACAATGATATAGGTATATCCTTACTTATAGCTGTAGTATGAGATCTGGAAATGGAAACTATGTAAAATTGGAACAGCACAGAAGTTACAGTAAAATCCTTTTCTGACAATTATTTAAAATATAAATTTGTGTTACAGAAACTCAAAGCATGTTATGTTGCTAAGCATTTGGGCTGACTGAGTTAGCAGCATTTTGTGTCTTAGAAATTTCTGTTTCTAAAATGTCACTGTGCATTGCCATCGCCAGAGTTTGTTGGAAACAAAGATTCTTGTGACAACCTAAATACTAATGAGGAAGAATCAGATGAGGCCCAGAAGCTTGATTTTCTCAACCACTTTCAGTAATTCTGGACAGATATCAGTCATGGCTAGACTCCCCTTATTGGGTACCTCTAGAGTGCTGTTATTTTACGTCTGTTGCAGGCTTCCATGCGGTACTAACATTACATGAAAGTGATTAAATTTAAATTGTTCAAATAGTTTATGTTCTATTGAAAGTAAATATCTAAATGCTAACCATCCTTATTCAGCACAGCACTGTAGCTTTGGTTATAACCAAAAGCTAGAAGTTGCATACGAAGACAACCTTACTCATGAGACAGGAATAAGCTTTAAGTTCATATATCACTTATTCGGTTTCATAGAAGGATAAAAGACAGAAAAAAAGATATAGCATCTTCAGACATCAGAAGGCCCCAGAGATGCTCAATAATTAATGCCCACAAAGAACCTGACTGAAATTTCTAAAGTACTTGACAGAGGATCACACACAGCAGTAGGCCCTTCAGCTAAAACATGGATGTGTTCTCATTGACCCAGAACAACAGCTAACACAAAGATAAACTTGTGGAGTAGAAAAGACAATTGTATAACAACACTGCACCCAAGCTGTGCGTGTCTACCATCAGAAACCAGAACCTCTGAAGGCATTCCTCCTTGCTGTCGCACATACACACACATGCTACACACTGACGCAGGGGAGCAGCCAGCCTCCCATGACCTTGTGGTGGCATATCTAATTAATAAATATTTTGGCTGGCTACCCAATTTCTACATAGCCCATCACTCTCTGATTGGATGGGATATGGTATGTCCTTCCTATGTTTTACTCTTTGGTCCATGTTATGCACTGGCCATGTTATTTATCTCTTTTAAAGACTCCACACTGATACAAAAATACCTCTTCTTGTGAGGTCTTAGTAGTATTTGCATCTTTGGCCTTTGTTAAATGTAGCCAAAGCTCAAAATAGGTGCCAGGTTCTGCCAAAATCTGCTGAATCTTCCAGGAGCTGTAAATAAGGACCCCAATTATTTCATCTGCCAGCAGTGTCTTAGCACTTGTCTTCAAGAGATTGAACCCAGCTAGGTGTGGAGATGCACACACCTGCAATCCCAGCACTAAGGAGGCTGAGGCAGGAGGATCATCATGAGTTCAAGACAAGCCTGAGCTACACAGCAAGTCCCTGTTTTAAAAAGAAAAAAAAAAAAAAAAAAAAAAGGAAAGGTAAAGCAAAAAAAATTCAACCAAAAAGCAATTTTCAAACATGATTTTTTAAAGGCCAAAACTCTCACCATATCCTTCCTGTATCAGAGGAATATATCAAAGTTCTGTGTATTGCTGAACAGCCTATGCATTGCTATGACTACACACACAGCCAGCCCAAGACAAATTCTAAGACTCCAGAGGAACAGAACAGGTCACTGTGTGAACTCTCACCATTTTCCCTTCTTTCCCTTTCTAATTCAATCTGCTTTCTGGCCACCTTATACAGTGAGGCCAGCTGAAGTCCAAAATGGACCAACCAGATTTAAAATCATGTTTTTTCTCACACTAGGATCCAAAAGAAACAACGTTTGGCCTTTCATGTTTGTGAATTATCTATAGCAGTCTCAAACCTGGCTATTCCCAGACAGTGGGGCAATAAAGCTTGGCCTTGTACCTTGCCAAGATTAATTGGCTGCCCTCACCTAATCACATCTGCTGCTACAGTCCCCAAGCTCTCCCTGTCATCACCCTGATAGCCATTTACCTCTGAGTGATCTGCACCCAACTGCTCCTTCTAGGCTGCACCACTGTAGTGCAGAAAGCAGTTTCCTGCAGGGTACGAAGGAAGAGAAAAATTGTGTCTGCTCTATGTGAAGGCACGCTGTGCTTAACATTTTTAAAAGCTGTAATTAAAAAGAAAATGTAAGAAATGTCATCCAAATCCATCAAGTCACCTCTGCCTCCCTGTCCTACTGAGCCTGCATCCAGCCTGGTGGGTGCCATTGGAGGAATTTTTCACTTAGCACCAATATTCAGCAGTCAGCAAGAAAGATCCTTCTAAACTTTTAAAAGTCATTAGCAAGGATCTTTGTGGTTTCCTGGTAGGCCAGACAGGGTATCCTAGAGGAAAATGGTGAAGATTAGTGCTTCTACCTTTGCAAATGTTTCACCAGAGTGAAAATTTTCCAGTTTCTTCTTAGACTTTTATACCGTTTAGTATTTGCTACAGATAAAGATTAGGTGGCTGTAAATGTTCTCATTTTAACATGACCAATAAAAATTGGGCTAAGGAATGACGTTACAAGATTGAAGTTAGAAATGGTATGATCTTTCCTTTGTATGTCTTGTCCTTTTCAGCTACACGTTAGCCGAAGACAATACCAGCTATAGCACATCTCACACTCCTTCCTCCTCCATATACTTTTTGGCACGTTCATGATACGTAACATAGCTGGTCTCCTGTTCTTTACTCCTCAATGTATTACAATCTTATTCCTTGACAATTTTTATCTATTTTGCACTGATATACTATAATTCAAAAAAGTTTACTAATCTTGGTAATTCAACCATAATGATGGTAAAGCCTGGAAGTTTTTGTTGAAATAGACAAGATTGGGCTTGGGAGATAGCTCAGTAGAATAAGCACCTGCCTGGTAAGCGCAGGTTCCTGAGTTCAATCCCCAGTACTGCAAAAAAAAAAAATTAAAAAAAAAATAAAAATAAGAAAATAGACAAGCTCATGCTGTTCAAGTCAGTCCTTTTAATTTCTAAATTCTTTCACTGATGGAGTAAATTTAGCAACCCATGTCAGTCAGTGTCTTTTGTTCCCATTCCCTACTGGCACCTTTGGATTTAACTTCTGAGATGAAAGGAACTATAGATCTAACAGGGTTCCTTAGGGGAGGCAGCTGCTGGAATTGAAACAGACTTCCTACCTCCCAGCTGGCCACAAATGCACCAGGAAATTGCTTAGGGATCCTGTTAGTTTTCACTGTATTCTTTTTGTGTCTTAACAGCCACCTAAGGAGAAGTAATAGATTTACCTCTGGTTGTCATTTTTTCTTCTTAGCAGTGAAACATATGGATGTTACCAAAATAAATCTGACCATGAATGTATTTTCCTTTCTGTTTTCCCAAGAGAAAGACCACATACCTAAGAGATGCCATAACCACACTTTAGGTGTACCAGAGTTTAGGTGAGAGGATGTGGTCAGTTCATTTCTCATTAGTATATGGCCAACTCAGTTTTACTATGACACATAACACACCATCTTTTTAAAAGAGACATTCCAGCTGGGCTCCAGTGATCCCAACTCTTGGGAAGCTGCAGCAGGAGAATGACAAGTGTGAGGACAGCCTGGGCAACAGTACTTGCATAACCAAAATATAGTATTACCCCTAAGATCAATAAGTCTGAAGATTCCATGAAGCACTGAGATCTGAGGTCTTGCCTGGAGATCTTCCCGGGCTTCTGAGCCAAGTGAACCAGATCCTTTGTACTAGAGTTATTTCATCCAACTAGGTAGCTACTAACCACATGTGGCTTCTGAGAACCAGGAAAGTCAAGGTGATGCACAGAAAATGCATACCAGATTTCAGGATTCCAAGTCAAGGAATAACAAGTGTAACCCATCTCAATTTTCATTTTGAGCAAATGTTAAAATAATATTTTGGGCATACAAAATTGAATCTTTTCAATTAAAATCAATTTCACCTGTTTCTTTTAATTTATAGAAGTGCAATTTTTTTTTTTTTTTTTTTTTTTTTTTTTTTTTTTTTTTTTTTTTTTTTTTTTTTTTTT
>PVKA01012534.1:44250-57796 GCA_004027165.1 Ctenomys sociabilis | reverse complement strand
AAAAAAAAAAAAAAAAAAAAAAAAAAAAAAAAAAAAAAAAAAAAAAAAAAAAAAAAAAAAAAAAAAAAAAAAAAAAAAAAAAAAAAAAAAAAAAAAAAAAAGGCAATACTACATGCCTGAGCTACAAAGTGGAGCTTAAGGCCAGCCTGAACTGCATAGTCAGACCCTGGCCAACAAAGACAAGGCAGGAGGCATTACAATTCCTTACTTGAAATTATAGTACAAAGCTACTGTGATAAAATCAACGTGGTATTGGCAACAAAATAGACCTGAGGATCAATGGAATAAATTAGAAGATGCAGAGGCCTCTACGAACACACTCAAGTCACCTGATCTTTGACAAAGGGGTCAAACATGCTTACTGGAAGAAAGATAGCCTCTTTAACAAACGGTGCTGGAAAAACTGGCTTTCTACATACCAAAAACTAAAATTTGACCCAGGTTTATCACCATGCACTAAGCTAAAGTCAAAATGGATTAAAGATCTAAACATTAAAATAAAAACACTTGATCTCCTGAAAGAGAAAGTAGGAGGAACTCTTGAAGACATAGGGGTAGGCAAAGAATTCATGATCCAACATGTCTACACATGGGAAACACTTGAAAGAATTAACAACTGGGACCAACTCTTCTTGGGAAGTTTTTGCACATCAAAAGAAATTATCAACAAAGTGAAAAGACAACCCACAAATTTGAAAAAATCTTAACTAATAAGCACTTAAACAATGGTCTTCTGTCTAGAATTTATAAAGAATTAAAATACATTAGGGCCCTCAAATTTAAAGACCCAATCCAGTAATGAGTATCTGAGATGAATACACACTTCTCAGAGGATGAAATTAAAGTAGCAAATAAATATATGAAAAAATGCTCCACATCGCTAGCCATCCATGAAATGCAAATAAAAACAACACTGAGATACCATCTTACTCCAGAAAGAGTGGCTATCATAAGGAAATCAACCAACAACAAATGTTGGAGAGGATGTGGGGAACAGGGAACACTTCTCCACTGCTGGTGGGAATGTAGTCTGGTTAAACTATTGTGGAGATCAGTGTGGAGAGTCCTCACAAAACTAGGACTGGAAATCCCATTCAAGCCAGCTATCCCCCTACTGGGATTTTTCCCAGAGGAACTGAAAGCATCACATCATAGTGATATGTGTGCACCTATATTTATAGCAGCACAATTTGTGATAGCCAGATCGTGGAAACAACCAAGATGTGCATCACATAAGAAATGGTTGAAAAAGATAAAGATGTGGTATTTTTATACAATGGAGTATTACTCAGCTATAAAAAATGATGAACTTGAAGCATTTATATTTAAGTGGATACCACTCGAACATATAGTCATAAGTGAAATAAACCAGACCCACATGTGCAAATATCATATAGTATCCCTAGTATAAGAAATCAAAAGACCGGGCATGGTGGTGCAGGCCTGTAATCCCAGCACCTGGGAGGCTGAGGCAGGAGGATTGCTGTGAGTTCAAGGCCAGCCTGAGCTGCAAAGTGAACTTAAGGCCAGCCTGAACTACATAGTGAGACCCTGTCTCAAAAAGACAAAAAAAAAAAAAAATCAAAAGAAATACAAATAGAAAGGTATAACAACTAAAAGGAATTTAGACAGATAGTTAGGGAAAACTGAACTGCATGTGTTGCAAGGTAGCAATCAGCTTCTCTTGGTTAACAACTTAAGTTTGCAGATCAAAAATTGGAGAAATTCAAGGACAGCCAACATTTTGGCCCTAGCCTTTCAAGGTCAGTGAAGACTCAGGACATAGGAGAACCTGTACTATAACATCATGTAACTCAGCTGTGTCCCAAATTTTCTGATCAAGGAGATTATGGAGCCACAGAGGAATGTGATCGATGATGTATAGTGTGCCTAAAGAGAGTCACATGGAGAGAAAACTTTCTCTCAGGCTTTCACAGAGAGAAAACTGGTCAAGCAATGGCCATGACTCATTCACATGCCTGACACTGACAAAGGATCTACAAAGTGAGGTGCAGGGTTACAGGATAAACCCTGAGGGGACTTAACTAACCTCATCAGATATAAAAGTTACATTTTTTGTTATATAGGTCTTGCTTTATCTCAGTTTTAACCATCCAGCAGAAAAGTATAAAAACGAGGTATATAAAATAATGCCATGATAATATGCTGAGCTGTAAATGGCTCTAGTCAGCAACTTCTTTGGATAACCCACTACTATTGTGGACAGCTGGACTGTGTTGGATTGTTTCGCTGAATTCAAACACCTATAATAATTGAATGCAATAGAATAGCCATCTCTGCAGGACTAAACAAAAAAAGGGGGGTTACAAAGGAAGAACCATTCTGTATTTATACATACAGTGCAATTAGGATAAATATGCAGTACTTTCACCTAATTCTAAGAGAAGAAAGGTTTGCACTAATAGTGTTTGGACAGGATATCCTGTCTGCTTCTTCTACTATGGATAACCACTAGGAAAGATAACAATGTAAAAAATATTAATTATTGAAACTGTACTATAATTCAGCTTTTACAAAAAGATAGGTATATATACAGCTACATTCTCTTAATTCAATGAATAGAGGGATCTGCTCTAACAGTGTTTGTAAATAGAATATTATGTCTGCACCTTGTACAACAAATAACCACTATGAAAACAATATGCAATGTATTAATTATTGAATCTGTTCTACTAATTTGACTTGAAACTGTCTCATTGCTATTTGTTCTTCAATAAAATTATGGAAAATAAAAGAAAATATATAATAGATTTTAGTGTGTTTTCATATATATATATATATATATAGATTGATTGATTGATTGATTGATTGGTAATGAAACCATAACCACAATTTTAGGACAGTTTCTGTCCCCTTGCAAGAAATCCAGCTCCCCTTCTCCCCTCAGGTTGGCCCCCCTCGGCTCTGGGCACCCATTAGCCTGCTTCCTTTTCTTCTGTACTTGCCTCCTCTGGACTTATTTAATGTGCAAAGTCCTCCACTGTGGTGTCTCCTGGTCCTCGGGCCTGGCGTCTTCCTCAGCGTGCTGTTCTCCAGGTCACTCCATGCTCTCTCATAATGGAAGCTCATCCCATCTTGCTGCTGCGTAATACCAGCCTCTGTCTTTTGTGTATTTCTCCTCCAGTTGGTGAGCACTTGCCTGGCTTTCATTGTTCCCTGTGGAGGAGAGTGCTGCCATAAGCTTGTAATACAAGTTCTCCTGTTGGCTCTGGGAATGTGCTTGGAAGGTTGGGCATGGCCCCTGCTCTCTGGAGCCTGGAAGAGGGACCCCATCTGCATTTCTCCTGGGTATATACCTACGACTGGAACTGTGTGTTAAATGGTAAGTCTTTAAGCTTTTGAGGAGCCAGCAGCCAGCTTTCCAAAGTGCTGCTTCCAGGAACCTTTCCATAGCTCAGCCAGTAGAGCGGAGGACTGTAGACTGACCCAATGTGCTGCTTCTTTTTGTTTTGGAGACAGGCTCTTGCTATACAGTAGCAAGACCTTAAAGTTGCCATGTAGTTCAGGTTGACCTCATGCTCATGGCAGTCCTCTTGCCTCAGCCTCCTGGGTGCCAGAATTACAGGCAGCGCTGCTCCACTTTACAGCCCCTCCAGGGGTGTATGAGCATCATTACCTATAAATCCAAGGATCAGTTTGTCAGTTCTTGGAAAGAAGCCAGAGGGGAACCTGACAGTGATAGGATCAGATACACGAGTGGCATCAGGCAATGTGAATAAAAATGAATGTGATGAGTAATGCCATCTTAACAATAATTAGGCTTCCAGTCCATGAACGTGGGTTACCTTTCCATTTATGTAGGTCTTCCTTAATTTCTTTTGACAATATATTAGTGTGGTTATATCTTACTAAGGACTGAGCCAGAGCCTTCTTCCTGATCTACAAACTCAGCCCTTTTTTAGTGCCCCCCAAAAGCCTTACGTAGTCATATCTGGGGCCTCCTGGTGGTGGCTGGATTTGGGAGTGTGTGATGCTGGGACTAAGGCTGCTGCAGCCTGGGTGCAAGTGGCACCACTCAAAGGGCGGGTAGCATGGGTGAAACATAAGGGCAGGCTTGGCGGTGGCTGCCACTGCCACTGCCCACTGCTTTGCTGCCTTCTGCCTGCCATGGGCCGTTCCTCCTTGGTCATGCTATCTGCCAGGCCGCCCACCGTGGAGCCAGCCAGCTGTGGATGCACTGGTTTATCCATTGTTGTAAGAATGTATGTTTTGCACCTCTTTTAAAAATTTGCCTTGCTGGGCCAGCCCTGCCTCTGGGGCATGCTGAGACTGAGATTGAAACTGAGCTTGGAGTGCATACCTGTAATCCCAGAACTTGGGAGACTGAAAACAGAATCACCACGAGTCCGATCAATGTAGTGAGACCCTGTACATCCTGTGTTAAACACAGAAAATAAATAAAAATTTGCCTATATTTACAAAATTTTCTAAATTTCATGTTTAAAAGAATGGCGGGAAGTTCGTACTGGGCAGAAGGCAACCGGTCTGCAGCTCGGGAAATTGCCTGAAAAGCAGCAAGGAGATCAAGAAGCACAGATTTCTTGTTGGAGAACTTCCTGTAACCTTTGCCAAGTGAAAATGCCTCATGTAAAAGCAGCTCAAGCTGGAAGACAGGGCCCTGCAAAGGGACATCTTGTGGAACACTTCACTGCTGGCGAGATAATAACTGACTTGTCAAAAAAAGGAATTCAAAAAAAAAAAAAAAAAAGGAATTCAAGCTAGGATTACCCATTGGCCAGGGCAGCTTTGGCTGTATATATCTTGCTGATACAAATTCTTCAAAATCGGTTGGCAGTGATGCACCCTGTGTTGCAAAAGTGGAACCCAGTGACAATGGCCCTCTTTTTACTGAATTAAAGTTCTACCAGCGAGCTGCTAAACAAGAGCAAATTCAAAAATGGATTTGTACCCATAAACTGAAGTAGCTTGGTGTTCCTAAATATTGGGGATCTGGACTGCATGACAAGAGTGGGAAAAGTTATAGGTTTATGATAATGTATCGTTTTGGGAGTGATCTTCAGAAAATATATGAAGCAAATGCCAAAAGGTTTTCTCGGAAAGCTGTCTTGCAGCTGAGTTTAAGAATTCTGGACATCCTGGAGTACACCCACGAGCATGAGTATGTGCATGGTGACATCAAGGCCTTGAATCTTCTTCTGAGCCACAAGAACCCTGACCAGGTGTATTTGGTAGGTTATGGCCTTGCTTATCGATACTGCCCAGAAGAAGTTCATAGGGAATATAAAGAAGATCCCAAGAGATGTCACAACAACACTATTGAATTCACCAGCATTGACGCACACCGTGGTGTGGCCCCATCAAGAGGTGGTGATTTGGAGATCCTTGCTTATTGCATGATCCAGTGGCTTAGTGGCCATCTTCCTTGGGAGGACAATTTGAAGGATCCAAACTATGTTAGAGATACAGAGACAATATTGCAAGTTTGATGGAAAAATGTTTTCCTGAGAAAAACAAGCCAGGTGAAATTGCTAAATACATGGAAGCTGTGAAATCACTGAACTACACTGAAAAGCCTCTTTATCAGAAGTTCTGTGATTTTTTTTGCAAGGACTGAAAGCTATAGGAAGTAAGGATGATAGCAAGCTGGACCTCGGTGTTATTGAGAACAGAAGTTTGAAAGCAAAAACAGTAACAAAGAGAGAAAGACAGACATGGAGGAAAGCACAGAATCTAGCGTAGAGAAGATGGAGTGCTCCGATTCCCAGCTAGAGGAGGTCCCACAGACATGTTCAAGGACCCAAAAGAGAATCCAGAAGTAAATCACATGGCTCAGAACGACTTTTCTCCATTTTTATTTGACTTTTTTCTCCATTTGTGTTTTGTTTTGTTTTAAAACACACGTGAATGTTGTGGGATGGGTGTAATAATTAAAACCTTTGCCTTTGAAACAAGCCTTTTTATTAAATGAATACTTTGTACAGTTAATAGAGGCTAGTTTATAAATTTCAGAATCTTCAAGTTATCTGCACTAAGTGGTCAAATAGTCCGGGTGGGCATATGAGGGAACTCGCTGTGGAACCTGCTTTCCAAGTCATTGTGTGCTTCCCAGAGGGGCTAAAGATTGTGTGACAGAGTCTTCTAAGGAAATGCAGAATTTAAAAATAAAGGTCATTTTTTCTAACAAAACAAAACAAAACAAAAAAAAAAAAAACCCAAACACATAAATTTCATGTTTGATTTGTTCATTATATAGGAACAAAATACATTTTCATATATTGATCTTGTCTTGCAGACTTGATGAACTCTCTTATTCTAGTAGTTTTTAGTGACTCTCTTGGGGTTTTAATGTATAAGATCACTTCATGTGCAAATACAGTTTTACTTCTCCCCTCTCCCTCCCTCTTCTTCTGGTACTAGGGATTAAACCCAGGGTTCACACAAGTTAAGCAACTGATCTGCAGCTGAGCTACACCCCTAGTCCTTCTTACATTTTATTTTGAGACAAGGTCTTCCTGCATTGCTCATACCAGCCTAAAATTTGCAGTCTTCCTGCCTCAGCCTACTGGGTCCCTGGTGTCCAGGTGTCCACTGCCACGTCCGGCAGCTTCCTCTTGTTTAGCTGGGGCTCAAGCAGAAAGGTGACTTGCCAGGTGCACAGCTGAAGAGCAGCAGGGGACTGTAGCCCTGATGTGCACAGCCAGCTATGACCCCTCTCCCTTCCTTTCCCATCAGGAATGAGAGACTGACATCCCTTGCTCCTGAGCCTCTCGTTGGCAACAAGAGGCTCAGCACGCCAGTGAATCCAAGGCCTGGTTGGCCATGGGGGTGGGGAAGACCCAGTGTACCCTGGCATTTCCAGGCAAGGCTGTCCAGGTTCCTGTCCTCCCCAGACCCTTCCTGACTTCTGTGGCCTCCCAGTGGGGTAACTGTGGCCCTCAATGGTCTGCATATTGCTGGGTAAGTGCACAGCAGCTGATGACACAGCCAGATGCCCCTTGGTGCCGCTTTGCAGGACAGAGTTCACTGGGGCTCTGGTCAGTTCAGTGCCACAGCCTGGGCGTTGTCTCCCTGAGAGCCAGATCAGGGCCCAGGTCACCTGTCCCTGAGACCAGGCCATCAGCCAGGGAGCAGCAGGTCCTGCCCTTCTCTGCTGGGTCTGGACCATGCAAAGCCCATCTAAACCGGAAAGAACATGGTGAAGAACCATGGAGCTGCCCACATGGAACAGCCAGTAAGTGTAGAGAAGAAGGAGAGGCATGCAAGGGACACTGGGAGGGCCAGGCAGGAGCACACAGGTAGCGCAGTGAGCCCACTGCCCAGGGCTCTGGGGAAGCAGTGAGCAGTCAGGAGCCTGGGTCTGACCTGGAAGGACTGAGCCTCGAGCTGATGGGAGCTGATGGGCCCTGAGTTGATAGAACCACGTGCAGAGAGGTCCTGTGAGATGATGGAGAAGCCAGGTGGCTGGAGTTGGAGGGGTGGCAGAGATGAGAGGAGGGGCGTGGGATGGCAGGGGGTGAGGGGACAGGGACAGCTAGGTCGAGAAAGGAGCTGCAAGGCACCAAAGTAGGCCTGGCTCAAGGTATAGAATATTACAGGATTCTAAGTTGGGACACTGAGATCTAAAGGTCAGAAGTAGGGGAAGTTTATCCCAGTGCGCACCATACCTACCGGTGGTCCAGGAGGCCAAGTGGCTCTGTATTCCCCTCTGCCATGCAGGGCGAGGTCCCCAGAGCCCTGGGCAGAGGGCTCACTGCGCTGTCTGCCCATGAGCCACTTGCACACCAGCTGCTTAGAGCTGAGGAACTTAAATAACAATACAGCATTTATTTGTAAATTTGACCTAAAAAAGATAAAAATTTCTTTATTTTTTAATTTTTTTTGGTAGAACTGGGGATTGAACTCAGGCCCTTGCGCTTGCCAGAGAAGCGCTTATTCCACTAAGCCATCTCCCCTGCCCCATGGTAAGAATTTCTTAAGAACAAAGAGAAAGAAGAAAATAATGTGAGGAGAGACAAGTTGCGGTGTGTGGGAGACAATCTGTCCTGGGAAGGGAAGTTGAGCAGCTGTCCTGCCACCCGCCTGCCAGGCACCAGCCCACCCGTGCAGTCACTTACCTGCCTATCCGGCCATCTGTGCAGCCACCGGCCCACCCACCTAGTTGCTGACCCAGGCATCCGGGCTGTTCACCTGTCCATACACTCATTCGCCCAGGCAGCCACTCATGTCATGCATTCATGCTTCTGTTCTTTCAGGTGTTTACTGTGTGCCAGGCGCTATGTGGGGCCCTGGGACACAGCAGCAAGCAAGATGCGATTGGACCTTGACTCACAGAGCCCCACAGCTGGTGGCAGCCAGGAGCTAAATAAGCCTTTCCTTCTTTAACTCTGGGTGCCATGTCTTTGGTCTCAGCAATGAGGAATAACTAAGATCTAAAACTTAAGAAGTTTTGTCAAGAAGGTATGGCTTCAAGTACCAGGGCAGCTCAAGCCAAGTTTTGGCTTGGTTTGGTTTGGTTTTGGGTAGAGGTGCTGCAGCATGTTAGGTAAGTGCTCTCCCACTGAATTATACCCCCAGGTTTCAGAGTTGTTTTTTTAAAGGAGCTGGAAGTCTGAATTTTATAAGAACCCCCCTGACCCAGGTGTGATGTTACATACCTATAATCCTAGCACTTGGGAGGGTAAGGCAGGAGGATCACTGAGAATTTGAGGTCAACCTGAGCTACATATAGTGACTTCAAAAACAGCCTGAATTGCACCAGGAGACCTGTCTCCAAAAAAAAAAAAAAAAAAGCCCTAGTTTAGTTTGTTTGTTAGCAGCTCATACAACTGTTCTTCAGCCTTGTGCTGGGATTTTCTCTGAGGCTGGGGGTAGGGCAGATACCTCCCTACCCCCAAGTTCCCACTTGTGGACTACAAGTGCCTGGGTTTTCTTTTTGTTTCTCAGGTGACATGCAGGCGGCATGCCTCAGTGCTGTCAGAGGCTGTACCCTCAGCTGCTACTTGACTGTGTGGCAGCCACCAGTGTGGCGCCCACAGCACAGTGAGGCACTGATAGTTCCCTCCTGAATGGGCCTACCACAGACCCCAAAGGAGGCTCTGACTTCTCGCTGCACGTGGCACCCTGCAATAAAGGGATGGTGCTGATGTACCTACGGGCAGCTCCTCTCCTGCTTGGCTAGAGGACAGATGTCTGGGCGCCCCTGAGTGGTGAGACTGGGGAACACTGGTCTCTCAATGCCCAGGGTGGGGGTTCCAGGAGCCCAGACGGGCTCCGGTGCAGAAGGCCAGAGTCGGCAGCAGGTGTGGTTGGGGTCCTAGTGGGGGAGAACTTGACCTGGCCCTCGCCAGATATTCGCACTGAGGCTGAGGAGAGCAGCAGGGGGCTGGGGCACGTACCTGCTCACGTCTCAGGACCTGGCATCTAGGTGTACTTCCTGTTTCCCGGGTGGTGCTGGTTTTCTTTTGCCTTTTTGTGTGTGTGTGTGTGTGTGTGTGTGTGTGTGTGTGTGTGTGTGAACTGTGGGTTGAACTCAGACCCTTGCACTTGCCAGGGAAGTGCTTATTCCACTGAGCCATCTCCCCAGCCCCTGCCAGGCGGTACTGGTTGGGCCGCACGGTGTCACGTGTGACGCTGTAGCCAGCCCTATGCTCAGGCCAGCCTCCACCACTTCACATCTGCACACTGAGCCTCTCAGAAAGACGTGTGGGGCTCAAGGTCACCAGACTCCTGAGGAAGAAATGACCCAAAGATAGATCATGAATCCACTGTGGCAGGGCACAGAGAGGGATGAAGCGGGTGGTGCCATCCATATATACACATCTATGTACTCATATATACGAACCCTACCCCAGTACCCTTGGGGACAGAAAAATATGACATCCTTGGCCTAAGAACAGGATATTGTAAAAAAGGAACAGAAATAAGATAGAGCTCTTGGAGATTGAGAAATAAGATAGCAGAAGCAAAAACCTTCAATTGAAGTTAAATTTCTTTTTTTTTTTTTTTTTTTTGTCTTTTTGAGGCAAGGTCTCACTATGCAGTTCAGGCTGGTCTTAAGTTCATTTTGTAGCTCAGGCTGGTCTTGAACTCACAACAATCCTCCTGCCTCAGCCTCCCAAGTGCTGGGATTACAGGCCTGCGCCACCACGCCCGGCTTTGAAGTTAAATTTCTAATGACATAGATATAACAAAATGAAAAGTGGTAGGGAAATGTAAGATTGGGCCATCAGTCCGGGAGGCCTGAGCTGTGAGTAATATGAGTTCCAGAAGACATGGAGGATGCCATCAAGCTAATGATCCACCAGAAAGGTCTTTGGACAAGGACGCAGGCTCCAGGTCGAAGGAATGACAGGCTCATCACAGGCACTGCATAGTGAAAGTCCAGAAGTAGGAGGCACAAAGGCAGCTCAGAGCTCCACACAGGGCCAGGACCTGCAGGATGCCGGCACTGGAGGACACCCTTCCCAAAGCTCACCCTGGGCCATAGCACAGGCCTGAAGCCTGCCAAGCTTTCAAACCCCCACACCAGGCCAGTGAAACCAGACTGCTGTAGGTGGCCCCTAATCTTCTGGCCTCTACCACCTCATCCTGGTTTGCCTCTGCTTCTCCCCCAGGAAAGGTGCTTGGACATCTGCCTATCTCAAAGGCTCCCCAGGCGAGTAGAGGACTTGGGAGGGCAGGTACCTGGTGACCGCTGCAGCCAGCCCTGAGTGGGTCTGGATGTGAACATGCTTTAGGGTGTCCTGCCTACTCCTCAGGCTCCCCCATTGGCATGCTTGCTCCTGGAGGGGTGGTGACCTAGGAAAGGTCATTGTGATCCTCCTGGGCAGCAGGTACCCGGGTCAGAGTCCATCGTGGGGCATCCTCTCTACTGGGACACTGCTGTCAGGCAGTTCTGGAGCAAGTGTGCTGGTTCTAGATAAAGCCAGTCTGCTCAGAATGAGCCTGGCCTGCCCTGGTTCTGTCCACATCCAGATGTCAGAAGGGAAGCCCTTCGCCTTCACCACTGCAGCTCCTGGAAGATGTGCTTCATTGTGCAGGAGGAAACAGTGAAGCCAGAGCTTCATTTCGTTCCACGTTTCTATTCCCACTAGAATCCCTGGGGACCACAGTGGCTGGGTGCCCATCCACGACCACTCCCTTGTGGGAGAGTGTTTGACACCTCACAACTGAGTGAACAGCTGACCTCCGGGCAGGCCCTGTCCCCACTGCCACCCTGATACCCCAGGCCCAGGCTCACCTTCATGTGGAACCTTGGCCCCTCCAGCTGGGGTGATCTCAATGACTCCTGGACAGTGGTCCTTAATAGCCCACACAAAGCCTACATCCTCATCCCAGGGCCCATGGAGAATAGTACGGCAGCGTGAAGCCTAGACTTGTAGGGTGCCAGCGTCCACTCTGTCTCAAAAATCCTTGACACAAGGAAGCCCCAGGCTGCTGCTTTTCCTTCTGTGTGGGCCTGCACAGGGGCTTCTCCACTCCATGCTGCCCATGCCCTCGCTCAGCACAACAGCCCCTGCTGGGGGCACCCACCACTCCCACCTTACCTGTTCTTGCCCCTTGAAGAGAGTGGAGGTTCCCGTGGGCTGCTGCGTCCCTGGGTACACGCCACGCGGGACCCCGCCTGGGGCAGACAATGTGCTCCGCATGCGTGAGGTGGCTCAGTGGCCTGGAGGTTCGGTGGGGTTGCTCACTAATGAACAGGACACAGCAGGAGGGCCTGATGCTCCCCAGGGGGCGCCTCCTGTTCTTCAGTCCGAAGTGCCCTGTAGCCAGCCACAGCTAAGCGGAGCGCCCCAAGAGCACCCCAGGAATTATCTGCTTTATTTGCAGCAAGCTCCTGTCTTCCAGGAATCCCTGCTCTCCCTGGGACTACACAACAGGTCTGACTCTACGCATGCACAAGGTCACCCTTCTATATGAACAGCATCCCCCATCCTTATGGGGGCAGTCTGGGCAATGTTGCCCTGTGTCAGCAATGGCACCCTTTAGAGCTGTTAGTGATACAAATAGGCAGCATCGACATGCACGCCATACTTCACCACTTCCTCTACATTGAGTCCTCATAAAGCCTCTTCTGGATGATGTGTTTTTTGCCTATTTATGACTTCTGTCTTGACTAGCTCATGCTGAGCTGCTACACTAAGAGCTGGTAACACAAAGGCCGCTGGCACCAAGAGCAGTCAGAGCTGGTAATACTGAAGGAGGCCAGCAGCCAGAGAATGATGGAGACCGACAGGCCAGGAGAGTGTCTGAGACCTACTGGCAGCTGACAGCTCCAAGCAACTAGGAGAACTGCTAGCACTAGAGCTGCTGGTTGCTGGCCCTGAAAACTGTGGGATCATTTTATTTATTTGTTTGTTTGTTTGGTACAGGGTCTTGCTATGCAGCGCAGACTCGTAATGATCCTGTCTTGGTCTCCCCAGCGCTGGGATTGCAGATATGTACCACCAAGCCTGACTTCAGTGGCTGGCTTGGCATGGGGCCAGCATGACATGTGGTGCCAGGGATTGAACCCAGGTCCTTGTGTTGCACGCAGCCTGAGTTAGATAGAAATATTATAGGCAGTCAGATAAGGTCAGGCCCTTGAAGGAGATGACAAAGGCCAGATACCTTAAGACTGTGGGAGATGCTCCTGCTGTGAGCCAGACCTAAAGATCAAACAAATGTTGGCATCCAGGATTGCTCATTAGTCAGGAAGAATCATTGTTTGAAGGCTACCAGATAAGGTCCTGTTTTACATTCATGCCCACTTGCTACAAGACTCGCTATCCCATTTGATCCTGGGCCTAGTCAATTTTACCTGAGCAATGGTGCTTGTAATCTCATTGGTCGACCATAGTGTTGTCCCACCTCACATCCACCTAAGGGAGTTCCCATTTACTCCACCTTAGCCCCGCATAGTTTTACATTATAAAACTCCCTGGAAGAGACAGCTTCCTGGGCAACCCACTCTGGACCCCCTTCTGTCCCTCTCCGACAGAAGCTTTCCTTTCCAATAAAGTTTTACCCTCAACAGAGGTTCCTAAATTTCATTCTTCGATTTTAGAGAACACGAACTCATCCAGGTCATGTCGGGAGTTTTACCTAATCTATATCACTTGTGCTTGCCAGGCAGGTGCTTAGTCCACTGAGCTATCTCTCTGGCCTCAAAAACTGCGGTATCTTAATACTAAAAAAGCTATACTCTGCCTATTCCATCCCTCCCTCTTTCCCTCCCTTCCTTTCTCTTTCTCTCTCCTCCCACCACCTCTCCCCTCTCCCCTCCCCCTTCCCCTTCCCCTCTTCACCTCGACCCTCCTTACCTCCCTTCTCCCCTCCCTCTCCCTCCCTCCCTTTGTCTCCATCTCTGTCTTCCTTTCCTTCCTTTATACCAGGAATCAACTCAGGACCTTGTGCTTGCCAGGCAAGAGTGATAGGGGTCCTCTTAGGGAGATTAAGATATTCTGGAATGAGATGGAGAAATGGTTGTACAGCTAAGGACTACTAAATGCCACTAAATTATACACATAAAAATAGTTTAAATAGAGAATTTGGTTTTTTTTTTTTTTTTTTTTTTTTTTTT
>PVKA01012534.1:33871-44150 GCA_004027165.1 Ctenomys sociabilis | reverse complement strand
TTTCCACAGGGATTTTTTTTTTTTTTCTTTTTTACTATTCCTATGCAGGTTTATCATGAATAAAAAGGCTCATGGCCGGGCGTGGTGGCGCATGCCTGTAATCCCAGCACTCGGGAGGCTGAGGCAGGAGGATTGTTGTGAGTTCGAGACCAGCCTGAGCTACAAAGTGAGCTCGAGGCCAGCCTGAACTGCATAGTGAGACCCTGTCTCAAAAAGACAAAAAAAAAAGGCTCATGATTCTTTTTAACCATTGCAGATTTACATTTATCTTAATATTATGTTAGAGAACTGTTACAAAATATAAAATTCCTTAGCTAAGGATTCCGCATGTGTAATACTACTTCCCATTGGCCAAGATCTCCCTTATGCTGGCACTGGAAAGACACTGTGTACCTATTTGGTGTTAGAAGTGTTTTAGCAGGAACCCTCTTACTATGTAAGAAGGCAAATTAGTAGTTGCTGAAAGTTCAGAATATCATAATATCTATTGGTCAAGCAGTACTTCACAAAACCCCAATGACAGAAGACAACAGGAACAGAGGACTATAAAGTCCTACAAGTACTAAAAAAATAAGCTTACAAGTACTAAAACCTTGAAAGTGGCTTAACCACCTAAGTCAATAAGAAGTAAAGTGTGCTAATGCCCAGCATTCAGCTTCCACAACATACCTCTGATTTCAGTTAAGAGTTGCTTTTATTGGGGCTGGGGAGATGGCTCAGTGGAATAAGCGCTTCCCAGGCAAGCGCATGGGCCTCAGTTCAATCCCCAGTTCCGCCAAAAAAACAAAGACACAAAAAAAAAGAGTTGCTTTTATAACTGATGGAAAACAAAAGAGGAAAGTACTATTAATTTCACTTGGAAATGTGAAAAAATACTGTTAATTTCATAAAATATTTGAGACTAATTATGTTTTTATAAATAAATAAAATGGTGTTTTTTTTAAAGATTTAATTATTCTTGTTATTAAAAAAAACACTCAAAGTTATGTCAATCTTGAAAGAAAAATGGTGGGGAATTTTAACATTGCATGTTTGGAAAACTGAGTCACGTTTTTAATTGCCAGCTAGTATCACTCTTTGGTCTTGGTAGAATCATCTTTATTTCTTCTTTTGACATCCCAATTACAAACTCTGGCCATATTAACTTCTGTTGTAGTAAATTGATCTCGAAGAAAGTCAAAGTCTTCCTCAAGAGAACCAAGGTTTTACGTGACAGTTGGTAAATTCTTTTCCAACAAAGCCTGAGCTTCATCAGTATCGTACTCAAGCATTACATTAGCCCCCAGCCACAAACACACTTTATCAGTAGGAGGAACAGCAGCTTTGCAGTACAGGTTATCTACCAGCAAGGATCTGGTTTACAGTGAAGTGGTGGACTCTTTTTCTTCTGCATGTATTTTAGAATTTCCAAAGTCTGTTTGATTTCAGGAATCTGATTTTTTAGTCTGTTTCTTTTGAGCAAGATTCAGTTCCATAAACTTAAACTTCTGGTTCTGTTCATCCAGCTTCTTCAGTACTGTATCTGCAGTCTCATTCCCAGGCTGTTTCATAAATGAGTCTACCTCTTCCACAAACACAGCCTCAGGAATCCCCAGGGGGAGCCGCAGCCCATTCCCCACAGCCACTTCTCCTGAGCCACAACTGTCCTTGAATGCCGCCATCTTGAGGAAGCAAGCTTGGGAGGCTAAGGCAGGAGGATTGTTGTGAGTTCAAGACCAGCCTGAGCTACAAAGTGAGCTTAAGGCCAGCCTGAACTGCATAGTGAGACCCTGTCTCAAAAAAAAAAAAAAAAAAACAAAAAACAACAACAACAAAAAGCCGGGCATGGTGGCGCATGCCTGTAATCCCAGCACTCGGGAGGCTGAGGCAGGAGGATTGTTGTGAGTTCAAGACCAGCCTGAGCTACAAAGTGAGCTTAAGGCCAGGCTGAACTGCATAGTGAGACCCTGTCTCAAAAAGACAAAAAAAAAAAAAAAAAGGAATTCTTGTTATATGAATTTTACTACAATTTAAAAATTAAGCCTATGTCAAAAGTAAAACAATAGAAAAGGAAAGAAAGACAGAATGACAGGGTTGGATCATTCCTCTCACACAGTGCCTGGCCACAGGAGCTCCTGGTGTAGAGGCTGGGTGATGGTTACTCTCAAGGCAGTGGTGGAGGGTTCCGAGGTCTCTGGGAGCCTAGCACATCCTGTTTCTTCATCTGCTGTGGTCATGCAGATGGACTTAGTTTTTGCCAATTCACAGAGCTGTACACTTAATTGATGTACTTTTTAGGACATGCATTTTGCTTGATGAATAACAAATGATGAAAAGCAAGCACTCTTTCTCTTTGAATTTTTTTTGTGGCAGGGTCTTGGTGTGTAGTTCGGGCTGGCACAGCGATCCTCCTGCCTCTGTCTCCCAAGTTCTGGGATTACAGGCAGGTGTACCTTACCAGCATCTTTCTTGAATTGTAAAGAAATAATATGTTCACTGAAGTTAATTTGGAAACTGCAAGAGGAGAAAGGAAAGCCCATACCCAATCCAACCTCAGGTCCCCTCTCACCATGCCTGCACTGTGTCCAGAGTTCCCGGAGATGCCTGAGGCGTGGCCGGCACTGAGCAGGGGAGAAGCCGAAGCGTTTGGGAAAGAAGAGGACCAGAGCATTTGGTGAAGAAGGCTGCTTCCTTCTGGCGCTCTGTGGGTTCAGAGCCCAAGGCAGTGGCCTTTGGAGTCCTGTGGTCGTCTCCTTATGTTTCCACTGTGCTTGTTGGCTCCTCTTGTGGTGCTAAGTCCAGGACAGGGGTCAGCAGACTGTTGGCTCCTGTCCAGAAGAGTTGGATTCTGGAGCAGGGCTATCCTGCTGCTTTATAACCTTAAAAAACAACACATGGATTCTTCAAACAGGATGTTCATTTTGAAAACTTTCTGGTCTACACAGCCCATCTTGATCAGCATCCAAACGCACATGGGTTGGATCTGGGGAAGGTTCTGACCTGTAGGAGAACAGGCCCACCCCAGGGTAGGACCCAGTTCTTGATCGTACCCTTTACCTCCTGCTTTGAGCGCTACTCACTTCAGCTTCCCAAGGAGCGCATGAAGGCTCCATCCTGCCTCTCCCCTGCCTTTGGAGTGAAGTGCTGCTCACCTGCTCACCACTGTGCCCCGTTTCCTGAGGGAAAAGATGTGAAACAGAAGCCCGTGCCAGGGCTGAGCTCAGTGGCATGAGAAGCTCTTGTGGTCTGCAAGCAGCAGGAGGCTGGGTCCCAGCTGCAAGGTCTGGTGGGACTCCGAGAGCAAGGCCTGGGACACCTGGGAGCAGACCTGCGTGGGTGTGCACAACGTGTGAGTCTGCGCATGATTACTTTTCCTTTCTAATGTTAAGTTTGTCTTGCATGTAAATGAGTATATGCCGTACATGCCTTTCTTACAGGTATCAGAAAGTGAGCACTCCTGTCCTCAATATCCAACCTAAGAAATAGGATATGACCAATAGCCCTTGGAAACTGTTGGTGGCCTCCCCCTGACCTTCACCTAGTATACCCTTGTCTTGGCCCACCTGGCTTCTGGGACACGGTACACAAACCAAGCCTCTTAGAAACCATAGAAATTATTTCAGTTGTGAAGGGTGGAACTCGAGGCCAGGGTGCCAGTGCAGTTGGGTTCTGCCCGGTTTCCTCTGCTCCCACATTCCTGGTTCTCCCGTTGAGGCAAGGTGGTGCATGGTCTTTCTGAGCTGTTACCAGGGCACCAATTCATGATTACTCCACCACATGCTGTAGTCACCTCCCAAAGGCTTTGTTCAATTTTAGATCTTACCGATCCGCCCAAAGTCATAGGTATGAAGAGGTGGCCCTTTGAAAGCTGACTACAGCCTGAGAGCACTGTACTCTTTCATAGATTAATTTCTGCCTGAGTTCGCAGGTACAGGTGGCTGGATACAGCCAGTTATTGGGTCTGATCTGGAAAGGTGCATTCTTGCCCCAGGACGTATCCTCACACCCCTCTGGGCCTCCATGGTTTTTTTTTTTTTTGTGAGCAGAGTAGATTTATTGAGGGAAAGAAAGCTCCTGTCCAAGAGAGGGACAGGAGGGGGGCCTGAGTGGGTAGTTACCTCAGAAGCTGTCTCTTTCACGGACTTTTATAGAGGAAAACCATGTGGTGAGGCGAGTCTAAGGTGGTAAAGACATGGAAACTCGCTTAGGTGGACAAGAGGTGGGACAAAGCCATGGTTAACCAATGAGATTACAAGCACCATTGCTCAGGTAAAATTGATTAAATCCAGTACCAAATGGGGAAGTGAGTCATGTAGCAAGCGGGCATGAATATAGGACAGGGTCTCTTCTTGTTTGGGGGTGGGCTAGTGACTCATTTAGGCTCTTTCAAAGTGATTGATACCTATCTAGAATATTAATCTCTGATGCCCACCCCATGCCATTTCTGCCCTGGGTTCAGCCTACTATGCACTAAGCCTCTGAAACCATGGCCAAAGTGAATCTGTCCTTTTGTTGTGGGTGCTGGGCATTTAGGTTACCCGGATGGAACACTCAGCACCTATAATATAAAGGAAGAGAGATTTATTTGGCTCAGGGTTTTCAGTGGGTTCAGTCTAGGATTGGTTCAAAGGCAGAACTGGCATGGTGGGAGGGTGTGGCTGGGGAGAACTGCTCATCCAGTGGCAGCTGAGGAACAGGGAAGAGCCAGGGATAAAAATACCAACTTCCAGGTCATGTTCTGGTGACCTACCTCTTCTGGTTAGGCCCCGCCTCTACATACATGAGATGTTTGGAGGGCATTTTTTTGGGGGGGCATTTTAGATGTGAACCATAACAATGACTGATACAAGCAATTTGAATCATGAGGAGGGCTGTTAGGCAGGTGCAGTGGGATTATAGCCTGTAATCACAGCTCTCAGGAGGCTGAGGAAGGAAGAAGCAACCAGTACGAGACCAGCCTCAGCTACATGGTGAGTTCAAACCCTGTAAAATTGTGACACTATCTTGAAAGAAAAATAAAGGGTCATTGCTGTGACTGCACCTGAACATGTGGTTCAGAGACCTCTGGACCTGGTGTATGAAGGAGGTGGGAAAGGCTGGAAGGTGTGAGCCAGAGAAGCCCTAGAATGCTGTAGGCAGACCTTGGTTGGCAATTCCAGGGGGAGTTTAAAAGGCCAAAATGGTGATAGGAATGTGGACAGTAAAGGCCTGATGAGGAGGGTTTAGATTGGGATGCAGGCTCTATTGGAAGTTGGACTAGAAGGGATTTGTGTTACATTACAATGAATTCAGATATATTTTTGTCCGTGTCCCAGGACTTTGTGTGACACTGAATTTAAAGGTGGGAAACTAATTGATTTGGCAGAGGGCTTTTCAAAGCATCTCAGTGTTCAGGTTGTGGCATGGGCACCCCTAGCTGCTTTTAGCCAGGCCTATGGTAAAAATCAGGAGCAAAGATTTGAACATTTTATAGTTGTCAGAAAGGGATGGGTGTGTCTGTTACAGGCAGCAGAGTTAGATATAAATATTTTTAGGCAGTCAGTTAGGGCCAGGCCCTGGAAAAAAATAACAGGAAACAAGATGTCTGCAACTCTGGGAGGGACAGGAGGCTCCTGCTGTGAACCAGCCCTAAAGGCCAAACAGATGCTAAAAGAGTAACACCAGGGATTGATATTCTAAATAGGTAGCCAATACCTGAAAAGACCCAAGTGAGTCACTAGCCCAACCCCCTGAGGGGAAGAGACCCTGTCCCCTATTCATGCCTGCTTACTACATGACTCACTTCCCCATTTAGTCCTGGGCCTAATCAACTTTACCTGAACAATGGTGCTTGTAATCCCATTGGTTGACTATAGTTTTGTCCCACCCCACATCCACCTAAGTGAGACCCCTTCTCTACCTTAGCCCCACATGGTTTTGCCCTATAAAAATACCCAGAAAGAGACGGCTTCCCTGGGCAACCCGTTCGGGCCCCCCTTCTGTCCCTCTCCGACAGAAGCTTTTCTATCCAAGAATGTTTTTTCCTCAACCTCTGTTTGTTCCTAAAATTCATTCTTTGGTTTTAGAGAACACGAACTCATCAAGGTCAGGTTGGGAGTTTTATTTCCCTGTATCATGTCCATCACATGAGGAATGGTTGAGAAAGATGTATTTCTATATAATGGAGTATTACTCAGCTATAAAGAATGATAAACTTGAAGCATTTATATTGAAGTGGATTCCACTTGAACACATACTCATAAGTGACATAAACCAGACACACATGTGCAAATATCGTATAGTCTTCTAGCATAAGAAGTCAAAAGAAGAAATACAAACAGAAATGTACAACAACAACTAAAAAGAATTTAGTCAGATAGTTAGGGCAAACTGAACGGCATATGCTGCAGGGTACTAATCAGCTTTTCTTCTGGATGGTTAACAACCTAAGTTCACAGATAAAATTAACTGCAAGGTCAGCCAACATTTTGGCCCTAGCCTTTCAAGGTCAGTGAAGACTCAGGACATAGGAGAACCTGTACTGTAACATCATGAAACTCAGTTGTGCCCCAAATTTTCTGATCAAGGAGATTATGGAGCCACAGAGGAAAGAGACTGATGATCTATTGTGTGCCTGGGGAGAGTCACATGGAGAGAAAACTTTCTCTCAGGCTCTCACAGAGAGCAAACTGGTCAAGCATTGGCCTTGACTCATCCACATGGATGACACAGACAAAGGATCTACAGAGTAAGGTATAGGATTACAAGATAAACCCTGAGGGGACTTCACTGACCTCATCAGAAACAAAAGCTACATCTTTTGGTATATAGGTCTTGCTCTAGTTTGGTCTTAACCATCCAGCAGAAAAGTATAAAAATGAGGTATATAACGTGGGGCCATAATAATAAGTTGAGCTGTAAATGGCTATAGTCAACAACTTCTTCAGATAACTCACTATTATTGTGGAATGCTGGACTGTGTTGGATTGTGTCGCCAAGTTCAGGCACCTAAATTGGTTTCATGACAATGGAGTGCTCATCTTTGACAGGTCTAGACAAAAAAAGGGGGATACAAAGGAGAACCATGCTGTGTGTGTATAAACAGTACAGTTAGGATAAATATGCAGTGCTTCTGCATAATTCTATGAGAAGCAAGATTTGTAAAAAAAAAAAAAAAAGATTTGCACTAATAGTGGTTGGACGAGATATTATGTCGGCTTCTATGGACAACCACTAGGAAGATAACAAGGTAGAAAGTACTAATTATTGAATCTGTGATATAATTCAGCTACAAAAAAATAAGACAAGTAAACAGCTATGCTCTCTTAATTCACTGATTAGAGACATCTGCTATAACAATGTCTAAGTATAATATCATGCATGTACCTTGTACGATACCAAAACATTACGAAAGCAGCAATGTATTAATTTATCGAATCTGTCCTGTTAATTTGTCTTGAAATTGTCTCATTGCTATTTATTCTTCAATAAAAAATAAATAAAAATTAAAAAAAAAAGAAAGGGATGGGTGAAGTTGGAGCCAAAGAGAGTAGCTTCTGAAAAGATTAGCAACACTCTGAAAAGAAATCTAGTACTTGACACTGAGATGGAAAGGACTCACAGAGAACACACATGGAGCCAGCCAGGCCCCACCTTACCCAGGCTCAGGATGTGAAAAGGTAAACTCTTTAAAAGCTTTGTGAAGTGAGGCCCAGGGCACCCTGCTCCCACAGGGCCACCTAGAAAAGTGTCCTTCCCTTCAGCCAGCAGGGTGCTCCAGAGGCCTGTTGTGGTCTTGTCCAAGAGGGTCCAGCTATTATGATGGAGCTGTTAACACAGAACCACATGTTCTGGTTTTTCAGACATGCAGAATGTAACAGTTGAGGGGAATAAAGGCTTCTCCCCAAATTTCAAAGGAAGGTCTAGGAGACCAGACAATGTGCCCCCAAGATGGAATATGTGAAACTATGAAGGCAAAAGGCTGCCATGGGGACTCCGTAACTTTAGGAGTGCCGGGAGCATTAACTGTCTGCTAAGGAAAGCCACAGGTGCTGAGAGAGCCGACATAAGAGAGGCCAAGTGCATGGCCAGCAAAGCCCTAGGGTTAAGGCTTTCTGTCTGAAGTGTGCACATGGCCCTCCAACCTGCTCTGAACACTGGTCATGGAGCTACAGGATTTAATGTTTGCCTTGCTAGGTTTTGGCCTTGCTCTGGCCCAATTCCTTTCTATTACCCTAGTCCTCCCTCTGGGAATGGAAATGTTTGCTCTGTGGCATGGCATTGTGGAAGCATTTAATTTTCTGTTTGACTTTTGCAGACATACACAGTTAACAGTTTGCCTGGGGTCTCAGAGGAACTCTGGACTTGGACTTTTGAGCAGCACTGGACCTGTGACGTTATTGGCAACGTTTAGAGTTGGGCTAGTTGCATTCTGTATGATGAGGGCAGAATTTTATAGTTTAGCCCTAAAATGCTCCCCTGAAGTTTGATGTTCAGAGGTGGGCTTATAGGTCGTTGGATCATTGGGCAGCATACTTGCCAGTGGGTCAGTCCACTGAGGACCTGAGAGCTGTGTGCCATTAGGAGGTGGGGGCTGGCTGGGAGAAGTGGGGCCCCAAGGCTGCTCTGGTAGGGGGTACTCTCCTCCTTCCCTCCTCCTTGCTCCCTCCGCCACATCTCCACTTTGGCATCATGGGTTGAATCCTTCAAAGATGTGACCCACATGAATCTGCCCATTGTTAGCCGTGGGTTGTGGGTATTTTGTCCCAGAGACAGAGTGGAAAATGCAGGTGCCACTTCACTTGCCATCCCACTGAGGACTTGGAGAGGCACAGCATCCACTCCATGCTGCTGCATCCCTGGCTCTCCTCCCGCATTTGCGTCCTCACCTGCAGAAAGCACTCATTGCCTTCCGGTGTCCCCAAATGTCTCAGCTTGGCGTAGCACCAATACTGACTTCTCATTTCATGTCAGTGTCACCCAAATCTGGTATAATGAGACTTGATATGCAGCCCATCCTCAGGTGAGTTCCTTTCCAATGTGAGCCTGTGAACTAAAACTAGCTATTTGCTTGTGAAATGTGATGGAGAAGCAGAAATGAAGAAGACATGTCCACATTCTGATTTCTATTTTTTGCTACTGGGAAGTGAACCCAGCCAGGGTCTTGCACTTGCCAGGCAGGTGCTGTGCCACTGAGCTAAATCCCTGGCCTGGCATTTCCATTCTGAAAGGCAGGGACTGTAAAGAAGACAGCGGTGATGGGCTCCAAGCAAGTCCAAAGCCTAGCAAGAAAAATTCTATGAGACCAAACTTAAAGAATAATCCTCTTTGGCTCCACACTATTCCTTATGCCTTTCCCACCAGTGCAGTTTTACTAGGCAGAGGTCCTACCTCACATCTCTGCTGGGCAGGTGTCAGATTCTCACAGTGGGCCACTCAAAACTGAGGGGGCCCTGGTGAACTCTAAGCCAGCCGCAGAGTTCTTGTCTTGACAAAACAGAGCTTGCTGCAAAGGGCTGCATCCCAAGAAGTCTGACGACCTTATTTCATTCCTTCCCATCACCTCCTGTTCAGTTCCTGGCACTTTTCCCATGTGGGCAGCTTGTCAAAAACTGGCTGTCTGCAACCAGAGAGATATCTCAGTAGACCAAGCAGCTGCCTGGCAAGCACAAGGACCCTAGTTCCATCCCCTCTACTGCGTGCTCTGGACGATGCATACTGGACATGGTGACACGCACCTGTAATCGCAGTACTGGGAAGGCTGACACAGGAGGATCCCTATGAGTCCAAGCTTCATAATGAGACCTTGTACCAAATTAATTAATTAATTATAAAAAAGGAACTGCAGCTATCCCCTAGGCTGCCCTCCCTCACTGCTTACACCAGAATTATAAGAAACATCCATTCCTTTAAATTCTGAACCTATACCATAGAGACAAAGATAGCTTATCAATAGCCTGAGGCTTTCTGTCCCCCCACCCCATTCTTTATTCTTTGGGTCCTACCTTCCCACCAGGATGCTCAAAGCAGTTACTTATGATGGACTGTGAGCCTTGGAACTTAGCCAATGAATTTGAAGAATAGCTGCTTCCCATGTGGGAGCTCTTTTTGCTGAACCAGGGATCGAACTCAGGCCCTTGTACTTGCCAGGGAAGCGCTTATTCCACTGAGCCATCTCCCTGGCTGTGGAAACTCTTAAAAAACCCTCTTTCCTGCTCAGCCCCGCGCTGCTGCCTTCCACAGAGGTGCACTTGCTGCTGTGCCTTTGCCAGCCCTCTCGCTTGCAGCCTGAATGCATTCTTTTTTTTTTTTTTTTTTGTCT